>JAADWX010000649.1:0-16974 GCA_023336405.1 Globisporangium echinulatum | reverse complement strand
CCGAGATGATGCCCAAGGTGTGCAAGAGCGACGCGTGTACCGCCGCGCTCAAGACGCTCAAGGCGCTCGGCCTCGGTGACTGCACGGTCGCCTCGACTGCGCTCGAGACGAACCTGATCGGCCCGATCGAGAAGGCGTGTGCGGCTCCGTCGCCGACGATGGCGCCTTCGGCTGGCCCCACGACGGCACCAACATCTGGCCCGACGTCCGGCCCGACACAGGGTCCGACCAAGGGTCCGACGCCAGCGCCGACCAAGCCGGGGTGCTAAGCGCGCTCTACATGGTTCACGCACGCGTTCCGGACCCGCATCACGAGCCATCGCGCTCGCTCCACACGGCGCATGCGTTCGACCTCCTCTCGTCTCGTCTTCTCATCTTCTCGTTTGCTAGTGTCGTGAGTAAGCGAACGATGCAACATCAGAGATGCTCTTTGTCCACTGCGTTCGGCTCGACTTCCTTCTCTCTCCCTCTCTCACACACTGTTCGCACACTATGTCTCTCCTCGTTCTCGCGCTCTCGTTACTTGTCTGTGGCAATCCGTTCGTTCGTACACCCGAGACGTACCAAGTCATCCTCACAGTTCAGCCATCCTCGCCTCCTCCTAGTACACTCGTACTTGTAGGAGGCATGTGATCGATACGTACGCAGCTCGTAACGTTGCGATTCCATGCGATTTCGATGCCCGTCCCGAGTTCGAATGAACTGCAGCGAGTGCGGGACTGGAGGGCGAGCGCGATGTACCGCGTCCAGTCACCCACACTTGTTGTTGCTCTAGTCTATCGACTCTCGCTCTTTCTCACTCTCTCGCTCCTACTCTCGTATCTACTACGCGTGCGCAATGGCGCGTAGACACTGCAGCAGTCTGTCGCACTGCTCCAACTGCCGTGCTGCCGATTGGTCGGCTGCCCGTCCGTCCACACGCAGCGCTGTCGACAGTGTTTGTGTACGACACCTCTACTGGTTCCCAGTCTTGACCTGCCGCTTCGCTTCGAGCTTCGCGACGACGTTCGCTTCGAGGCGCCGAATGTCGTCCATCGAGAGCCCAAACCAGTCGTCTGTGAGGCACTGCGCCTGTTGGATCAGTTGCGCCAAGTCAGTCGTATTAAGTTACAAACGACAGTAGATAGAGAGCCAGACAACGCACTTGACGCAGTGTGTTGTGAAACAATTGGCGCTGCTGGTCGCGAATGATTTTTTCGGCCTAGGAGTGTGTGTACATAATAGAGAGTGATGGTCAATACGTGTTTCTGCAATCGAGCTTGACGAGTAGAGCAAACCAGTAGTATACAAGAGGTATACACACACACGTATACACGCACACGTATACACATACACATACACATACCTTGCCCTGGACGCCCCAGTACTCAAAGTTGATGCGCACAGCTTTGTAGCACGTCATGATCGGCGTGACGTTCTTCTGCCAGCCCTTCTGCAGCGGCCCGCGCGACGTCTTGACCGATTTGTACTGCAATGCCCAAGCCAGTGAGTGATGGTCAGTGAGCGCAACTCGCAGTGCATCACTACATACACAGTACAACAGCAGCAGACGTACAGTCGCTGGATCGCAGTCGTCCTTGAGCGTCTGCTTCGGTAGCTTCTCCGCAATGTCGAGGCTGATCAGCAGCACATGCACACACGCACATACAAATATCAAGTCAATCAGTCCTCACCATATCCATCCATCCATCCATCCATATCCATGCGAGCAAGTACGTACTACTCGATCTTGCGGTTCGTGAGTTCGTTGTTCGACATGCCGAGCGCATTTTCAGTGTCGCCGGCATCTGCGACATGCATCGACTCGATGCAAATGTAAAACTTGCTCTTCGCCAAGTACCCGTTCGTGATGACCGTCACGCAGTGCGGATACGCGTTCCAGGCCTCTTCAACGAGCACCATACTGTCCTCTGGGCAGCTATATGGATGCATATACATACACTGTCAGGCGTGTATACTTGTACGAGAGTATACGTGTATACAAACGCATATATACACGTACAATGCAGAGACAAAGCCGGGGATCTTGGACTTGCAGTAGTAGTGCTTGAGCGTGTACTGCCCCGCGCTGTGTGGGATCGTCCAGCCCGAGATTGTCGAGACGCCCATGTGACCGTCGGTGTTATCGTACGGTTCGTTCTTGAGGATCTCGACGCCCTCGCCGTCGCCGGTCATCTTCTCGCTCGCGTCGACGACCATGTAGAGCTGCGCGACTTGGAACTCGTCGACCGTCATGTGCAGCGGCACGCGGAACTCGTGGATCAGCACCATGGTGGGTGTGGAGGCACGAGTTGTGTAGATAGGAGGTGGTAGTGGTGGCGGCAAGCACGGGCAAGCGAGCAAGCGACGGCGGCGCGATGCAGGGGGAATGCGGGAGTGAGTGCTGCTGCTGCTGCCTCGTGCTCTTGCCGCTTTTTGGCTGTCACGCGTCGGTCTGTAAAGCGCAAGCAGCTTTCTGTCCTTGTGATACTCGACAGATGCATACCCTGTTATATATGATGAGCAGCTATCAAGCCATAAGAGTAGTTTTAGATACTGATCATGCTCTGACAAAATCGATACGCGAGGCAGAGAAGAAATGGTGACAATGAGCGGAGAGGCCAGTATTGCAGTGCAGCACAATCACAAGAAACATTCAGACAAGCGTTCTGTATGACTTTCATTCGTATCCAGACATGCTCCTAGCAGTCACAGATTTGGTACATCGGACATATTCGAATTAATGTTAGTTCTTCGACGTAAATTGTCCAACTAGCGTGGTGTTCAGTGTCAACACGCTAACTCTGTTGTCAATCTCCACTGCGGGTGAGCAATCGCTAACAATTGGAAGTCGTAGTTACGAGAGATGTGTCATGACGAGCAGCGCGAACTCGTCGAGGCGCACTGCACGCAATAGCTTTCGACGAGCGCAAGCGACGACAGCGATCAGACGCAGCTGAGAGCGTCGTCGATGACGTGCTCAAGAGCCGCTGCTTGGTTGCAACCGTACGCGGCTTCGTGTCTACTGTCGCAACGCGAGACGAAATGTTGCACGCTATCGTGCTTGCTGCGCGTGCACGTCACATTCGCCATACTGAGTGTGTATGCGTGCGGACGGCGATGCACTCCAGCTCGTTTAAGCTTCGACAGACCCACCGACTGAGTGTCTGTCACACAACAGACCTGTCTAGACAGCAGCGACCTGTGCGAGCAGTGCGTCATGCTCCAGCCACAACCGCCGGTGCACTCACTACTAGGCACGCTGCATTCCCGCAACTATTGGGACGACACTGCGTGCGTCACTAGGCAGCACGAACGTCTGCGCGTCGGTGCTTCGACAGTGACGAGTCGTGTGACTGTGGTCGTCTCGCCCTCTGCGCTGCTCGACGTGTTGCTGCTGACGCCGCCACTTCAAACAAGCAGCTGCAGATCGACGAGTCGCAGGACGGTGCACTCGATAGCGACATGCAGTGACAACACACGAGCAGGGTCCTTTCGTCATTCTCTTATGTACTCGCTCTCGCTGTCTCGTGCTGCAACATCGCTACGCCCCACGCGTCGTAACCGCCAACGTTGTGGCGTCGGCATCGGACCGATCGCTATCGTCATTGCCATTGGACCACGAGCCGCCAGATCGACTCGACGGATTCGAGATGACCGACAGCATGACGCTTGCAGTCGACTAGCAAAGCATGCGCTTACATCCGCACACTTGCGCATACTCGCTCTTGTCTACTTCCGCAGACGCAGCAAGAGCGACTTGTTCGCCTTGACCTTCTTCTGGAGCTGCATGAGGCCAAAGAGCAGCGCTTCGGCCGTCGGTGGACAGCCCGGGACGTAAATGTCGACTGGCACGATGCGGTCGACGCCGCGCACGACTGCGTACGAGTAGTGGTAGTACCCGCCGCCGTTCGCGCAGCTGCCCATCGACACAACGTAGCGCGGCTCGGGCATCTGGTCGTACACGCGACGGAGCGCTGGCGCCATCTTGTTCGTGAGCGTGCCGGCGACGATCATCACGTCGGTCTGGCGCGGCGACGCGCGAAAGACCATGCCGAAGCGCTCGAAGTCGTAGCGCGAACCAGCGACCTGCATCATCTCGACTGCGCAGCACGCGAGACCGAACGTCATGGGCCAGAGCGAGCTGCGGCGACCCCAGTTTACGAGGTCGTCGACCTTCGACACGACGTACTCTGTAGTGGGAGGCATCGTGTCAGGTGCATACGATAGGTGTGTATCAGTGAGACGATCGCACTGCTTGCGTGTACACACGCACACACATACTAGTACGCATTGTACACAGCTGCGCTACGCACCAACGCTGTTGCGCGCAGCAGCATTGCCTGCGAGCAGCTCCGAGATGTCGCCTCGCTGCGCGACCTGGTTCTCAGCCGTAGCAGTTGAGTGGATAGCGGCAGCGGCCGCGACGTTCGGTGTCGCGACAGCGTGTTTGGCCGCGAGGGCACTCGTGCGGCGCGCGATCGTGAGCATGGCGGCACGTGGGGAGCTTCTCGGCGCTTCGCGGCTCGCTGGGAAGACTGACTGGGGCGACAACCACGCCAGCGAGCAGGGGCAGCCACAGACAGAGCGCCGAGTGGACCACCCGAACGCCAGAAGAAACGATATTCAGTCGACATCGATTCGTATTAGGAAACTAATGAAATAAGTGTGAGTTTAAAATACAGAACACTTAACGTCCAGGAATTGCAATTATATTATTGAACGGTGGAAGTTAATGCAGGAAAGTAATACGCAATATATGTCAGCCACAAACAATACAAAAATAAAGCAACACTATGTCCAGATATGCGCAACAAGCCGAGCATGCCCGCTACGCGGCCGCCGTAGGTTTGCCGCCCGCTAGGCAGGCAGCGTTCATTTGGCACCGCCCGTCGACCCGTTCAACGGTCAAAAGAACGTTAATGCGGCAGTAAAGACCATCTTGTCCAGAAAAGAATTATATTATTTCTACTTACATTATTTAATATATAACTCTATACCCGTAAAAGAATAGCTCTCTTTTTTAAAATGCAAAAATGGATCATTACAGAACGTTTTGCCTATTAACTTATGTACATAGATGATGCACAATGCTGGCCTTCATAGTTCAAATGGGTATATGATGTATTTTTTAGTACTTTAGAAGACGTATGCGCCATGTCATTTACGCCATTCAATATATATCAATAATATATACGTATACATTGACTATGATGGAGTGTGATGTGACACCTGATACAAATTCCGCTGCTTTTCTAAAATACGTGCGTGGCTCCCATTCAGGCTTTAGATTTTGAGTGAAGATTAGATTAATGTAACGATGGTGTAGTTTGTTAACATTTTAAGACGTATATACATAGTTTTGTAGAATTATGAATATTGTTAGTCAGTTACGAGTATCAATATTATAAAATTTTTGGCGATGAACGAGTATGATGGAAACAGCGTGCGCGAAGATGTGAGCGTAAATGTGTTTAATTGCAGTTCAATATGTTATGTCTCAAATCTGTCCATGTTTAAACTTTACAGTATTTTTCTTAATTGGTTAAATGAAGGATGTCCAAAGTGAATACCGAAGCTATGAATTACTCAGCGGTAAGCGAGAACATCGCGATGCTGCATTTTGGAGCTGTGGTATGCATATTGTTCGTGTGCGACTGTCCACTCAATTGAGTCATAAAGTAATTCATCGAAGGCGACATGCACATAGAGATCCGAGCTAGATGGACATTGGCTATTGTAACATTTGCTGTCATGTGTACAGGTCATTTCTGATGTTGCGCGTTCTGCCTTGTTGCATTTATTCTCTTGCGAAACGCTATTTTACACTTGTACAATTTCCGGACGGTTTGTAAGCTACAAACAATGAAATTCAATCATTTTGACAATTAGCTTACATTTAGCGGATTTCCGAATTGTGTGCCTCCATCAATCTTGACAGTACCGAATCAGTCGCAGCAGCACACACACATTGCACAGCGCGGCGAGAAGAGCAGCGCAGCGGCCACGCGGCCCATCGACTGGCCAGCTCCGTCAATGTTGTCGATGCTGATGTCGCTGTTGTTGTTTGCAGTCGTGTTGCTGCTTGTGGTAGCGGTCGTTTCGCTGTTAGTGTGTGCAAGCCGCTCGCCATGGCGGCCGATGACCAAGTACGACGCGTTTGTCGCTGCGACGTAGTCCTGGATGCTCTCGGCGATCGTCGCGCCAACTGCGAGTGGCAGCACGTCCACAGCGCCACGCAACTGTTTGCATGTGCACATGCACAAAGATCCAAGTAGCCGTGCAAAGGCGTGTGCACAGATGTCCACAGCAACAGTTGTCGATGCGTCAGTAAGTCGGTCAGCCAGGCAGTGTCGCCATATCGGCAGCACACACACACACACACACACACACACGTCAAGACCCGATGCATGTGCTGCGGCGGCGGTTAAGCTCGCCCATTCATCGTCACCTTGCACGCTTCGAGCACCTCACGATGACACCCAAACGGCTGTTCGTCGTACTCGCCAACAATTGGCTTGCTGTAAAAGTGCACGACGCGCACTGCGTCAACGCTTCGTGCGATCTTGAGTGCAGCCCGAACGCACTGCGCAGCGTATTGCGATCGGTCGACTGCAACGACAATGACGTTCTGTCGGTACACCATTGCGTTCACTGGTGCTGGCGGCACGACGAGCACGTTTACACTAACACTTAGCGTTAGCAGCTCGCGCGGAACGTGCGCGAGTTGCTCGACGGCCGGACCGGCCTTGCCGACGGTACCGACGACGACAAAGTCGGCCGCGTCACTGTATTGCAGCAAGTGGCGCGCGACCGACGTGGTGCTCGACTCGCTTGTGATCGTGACGCGGTTCGTCGGTAGCTTGAGCCGCACACAGTGTGATTTGTACTCTGTAGATATAGTCACTCAAACAACTGTGAGGCGATTGCGTTACGCGCGTATGGTGTGGCGTGCGTCCAGCAGCAGATCGCACCGTCGAGGAGGAAGTCGGTCGAGACGACTGGGAGCTGCAGACTGCTGCTCTGCTGCTCGTTCACGTGCAGCACTGCGAGCGGACCGTAGCGGCAGAGCCGCGCTGCGACTTCGAACGCCATATACGACTGTCCTGTAGTAGTAGATAATAGCAGCAGACAACAGTCTGTGAGGTGCATACTCGAAGCGTGTGTGGACCATGTGACTGATGCGTCTACTTACGGCTGCCGTCGACACCGACAACAAACGATGCGGTTGGGAGCAACCGCTCGCTACGTGCATGTTCTGTGTGTGAATGAGTGAGTGTGCCGCACGACCATGAACATAGTGAGCGATACAACTCGTCGGTATGCCAATGTCAGCAGCGAGGTCTGACCATACACCATGCATGTGACTACGAGTACACATGCGCGAACCTGCTTCGAGGTCGCGTCGTAGCGCTGTGAGGCAATGGTGGAGGTCAAGGAAGAAGCCGGCTTCGCTCTCGCGTGCAGCAGTCGCTGGGTCGTACGCAGCGTCCTCCATCACGCGACAGAGTTGCTCGTACGCGGATACTGAGACTTGAGGCGCAGTGACTGCGCGTACGCGCGCGAGGAACTGCTCGGAGTCGTTAAGCAGCGCATTGCGGAACGCGTCGTCGTTCACATCGTCCTCCTGTATGGCCGTGCAGTCGACCGACATGCACACATGAACATTGCACATTCAGTACATTCTCGCATTCGCTGAGTGCGCGTCGTCGTGGTAGTCCGTACCTCTGCGACGCTGAGCGCCAAGCGCGCGAGCGCGAGACTCTGCTCGAGCGCCTGCGAGGGCTTCCGCATTGCAAGCACGTCGCGCATGATGGACACACTGCTGTCTATGTGTGTGGGTAGACGCGAATCGGTGCCAACAACAGACAACCACGACGTCTCGTAGACGGACGAGCGCAACGCGTCGCTTCGTACCGGCGACTCTATCTCGTCAAGAACCCATTCCAAGCTACGAGACCTGACTGACTGACTGACTGACTGACTGACTAAGCAAGTGCATCCGAGATGGCAGTAACACAGGACATGTGCAACGACAGCGTCGTTGGTCGCCCCACACTGTGAACGCGATCGCATCGCGTTCACTCGGCAGCAGCACCAGCAGGTGACTAACTGATCGACTCACTCTGCGTGTTTGCCTTTACCAAACAACTTGGTGCACAACGCTGTGTATCGTGCTCTATCGACAATGTGTCGTGCTACTACTACCACTGTTGCTGTTGCTGCTGCTGCTGCTGCTGGGGACCTGGTGGCGGCGGCAAGCGACGTCGTGGGTCGCGCGGGTCGACCATCGGACGCTTCAGATCCGGCTGCATCTGCTGCTGTTGCTGCATCTGCATCGGCGGTGGCGGCATCATGCCGAATACACCACGAGAACCTGCCGGTGGCGGCCATCCACTACCTTGTGGTGGCACTGCCGAGTGCCCCATCTCATCCTCGCGACTGCGCTTCATACCCGTCAGGAGTGCAGCAGGCGGCGGTGGCGGCATCATCAGCCCACGCGGCGGTGGCGGTGGTGGCATCATTCCGCCAGCTACGTGTTGCTGTTGCTGCTGCTGCTGGAGATGGCGCGGCGGTGGCGGCGGTCCACGCGCGCCAAACGCTCCAGCTGCGATCGCAGCCGGCGGTCGCATCTGCATCGGCATCGGCTGTGCGTGGCGGCCGCCGCCGATCGTCATCCCTGGACCACTACCAGCTGCGATCGCAGCAGCAACTGTCGCAACACCAGCAATGCTGCTCGCGTCGAGCGGACAGTCCTGCTTCCAGTGGCCTTTTTGCCGGCACTTGTGGCACAAGTAGCCATCTGGCGGGACTTTTGGCTCCAAGCAGTCCGAGATGTAGTGCCCTGGGACATTGCAGCGCTTGCACAGATAGCCCTCGGGTGGGACTTTGCGGCCATCGGGGCCAATGGTCCCGCTACTGCCGGTCCCAGGCTGGTCTTTCGTTGGGCAGTCTTCAATCCAGTGGCCCTTGATGCCGCAGCGATTGCACGTGTACGACTCGGGCGGTGCGCGCCTTCCGCCAGTGCCGCTACCACTACCACTACCACCAGGTCTGTTACTGTTGTGCGGGTCAAACCCGCTGCGCTGGGCAAACGTCTGGAAGCTCGCAGCGTTGATCGCACTCGCGCGGATGCCGCCGTGCACGCCGTCGCCCATGCCGGGGAGCAGGAACGCTTGGTCCGATGTCGCATCAGCGCCCGCGCGCATCGCCTGATCGAGTGCGATCGCGTCTGCGTCGTGCAGCACGCTGTGGCCGCCGTTGTACTTGTCGTCCATCGGGTCGCCCGGGCGATTGCGGCACCAAAACTTGGTCGAGTGGTCGTTGCTCCCGGTCGCAACGACGTGCCCAACCGGGTGCCACTGGATGTCCCACACGGCCGTGTCGTGCGCCTGCGGAATCGACGCGAGCGCCGTGTCCTTGCTGGTATGCATACCCAACGCAATCGTTTGTATGTAAGTGTTGTTGGTACCACATAGTCACTAGTAACACCTGGCGCATGTAACAAACAGTCACATCAAGTATAAAAGCACTCAATCACCCAAATACTCAATCACCCAAACACCCAAATACCCAATCACCCAAAACAACGTACCCAACTTCCCAGTACATGAGCGAGCCGTCGTACGAACCGCTCACAAAGAGCCGCTCATACCACGGGTGCCACGCAAGCGACGTGACTTCGCGCGCGTGGCCTTTCAGCGTCGCAAACTCCTTGAGCGTCCGGATGTCGTAGAGCTTAATGAGCTGGTCGCGACTTGCGGTCAAGAGCCAGTTCCCATTCGCGTTCCACGCGACTTTGAACACCGTGTTCTTGTGGCCGTGGAGCGTATTGAGGCTGTTGCCGGTCTTCGGGTCCCAGATCTTCACGAGGTTGTCTTTGCTCCCAGATGCCAACAGGCTCTTCTGCGGGTGGTACGCAACGCACTTGACGTCCCAGCCGTGGCCTGTGAGCACGCGCTCTTCGCGGCCGCTCTCAAAGTCCCAGATCTTGACCGTCGCGTCGTCCGAGCACGAGACAAACTTGAAATCCGTTGGCGAAAAGCTCAGCGACCGCACGGCTTCGCGGTGGCCTTGGAGCAACTGGACGTTCGTCATGCTCGACTGCCAGTACTTGATCACGCCGCCGTGGTCGGCCGTGACGAGCCAGTTGTCGTTGTGCGACCAGACCATCGCCCGTACCGCGTCGTCGTGGGCCTGGAGGATCGTCTCAAAGTTGAATGCGAGGCCGTTCCAGAGCGTGAACTCGCCAACCGAGTTGCCGGTGATGAGTCGCCGACCCTCCGGTGTCCATGTGAGGCAGTTCACTGGGCACCGCTGCTTGTTGGTCGAGCACCGGCAGAATTTCGTACAGATGCACGACGCGAGGTCGTCGCTGCCGAGGAACGCAGCTGGTGGGAGCATCTGCCGTTTAAAGAACGAGTGCGGCGGTAGTGCGTGCCCACGAAACGTCCGCGCGAGCTGGAAGCGCCGCTGCACAACGTAGTTGATGATCGTCGCATTCGGGTCGACACTCTTGCGCACGATCGGTTTGCGCATGCGCTTGTGGGGCGGCACGCCGCCGGCGTATTGGCTCGCGCCGACCTCGTGGCCGCTCTTGAGCACCTGTGCTGGATGCAGCTCGCCAGTTGCGAGTGGCGCCACGGCGCTGCCGCCATCGCCGCTGCTGCTGTCGCGGCTGTCCGTCTCCATGAGGTGGCGTGACTGCTGCTGATGAGGGCGATTGGTGCGGCAATCCTTTGGCGAGGGAGAAATAGGCTGGTCAAAATGCAAATGGTAGATGTATACCAAGTGTCAGATAAAATGGATTTGTGTATGAGAGCATGGACGATCGCGATCTGCTACAATATACCATATAAACGCGAGAATAGGATACTCGACCTGAAGTGTTGCGCGATGCAAGCAAACTCGAAGCAATAGGAAGCCCTCGAGACTTGCCAGTGAGACTCGAGTGACTGCGATGGTTCGTACAGACAGCACGTTGCGCTACGTTGCAGATATCATAGAGACGCTTTGGGAATCACGAGTCAGTTCTCCTGACTTTGCAAGTGTACATTGTTCGCTCGAGCTACTAGGACGATCGCTCTCGATCGTTTAGTATTTACCTAGTCGTGACGTTGTTTCAGGTCGACCATCAACGTACAAGACGACCTCAAGACAACCTAGAACGTAATCGGTCATGTCGATCTCGAAGTGTACTTGCACATTCCACTACCGCTACCAGAGTCCATGACAGCGAATGTCGTTGACCTGGGGATGTCCGCAGCTCGTCTAACCGATGGCGATTTTCTGATTCCAAAGCTAAGCAGACTGACATCTGAGGATAGTCCAGTAGCACTGCAATCGGGGAGTCTCGACTAAGACGATCCTTGTTGCAGAGAGAACGGCTTGCTATCGACGTTGTCGTTAGATGTGGTAATTTGATACTGAGCTGCCTGAAGGCTGCATGCACCTGACAGTGCGCACTCATGGTCTTGCTTCATTTCGTCCACCTCCCGATACTTTGAAGAAATGGCGTACTTTCGGTATTTGCTCTATTCCGTTCCTGCTTGATGCATGCGCTCCACCCTGCTTGCGGCAGGCATCACAAATGGGATCTGTAATGAGTAAGAGAGAGAGAGAGAGATTGGAAAGGGCTGCGACGGGATTTGATGGTTTGCGCCTGCACGCCAACAGATTCGGTAGTGTTTGTACTAGGCCACTTTGACGACTACCACGACATAGGCAGACAGACATTGACAGGTACATCACCGACGTTGGACAAGAGTCGATTCCACTACTGCTGGTGAGGGCGAGTACGTTAGCGCTCGTGTGGTGCACCATACTTTGTCTGTCGCCTGGCCACTGTACTACGATCGCGTTGTCGAGTTTGTCGAGTTTGTCGAGTTTATCGACACTACGATCGGCGGTCATTCAGTTTCATGGATTCTATTCGTGAATTTTTTCACTATCGCATTCGAGTTCCGTCGCTTTGTATCGCGTCCCGATTTGCTGGTGCGATCTGTCCCGTGTTTGCAAGGAGATGCTCGCAAGCCTTTGAGTCCTTTCTGGTCGAATCAAGGAGGTCGACAACAGTGGTCGACTGGAGCGAAGATCAACCAGTGTTGCTGCCAGCAGTACCTCTGTTTTGGTCGCTATTGACGGTGATGGCACGCGTGATATCGTTGTCGCGCTCAAACTTGCAAGAGCGATACGAAGTCCTCATGCTGCTCTCAATGCCCAGATTGAGTGAATCGCGACGACAAAACCAAAAATGCTCAAACGGGTCGGACTGGGGCCATATTTTCGATATGCGAAAATATTGGAACGACTCTTGCAGCTTCAATCACGCGCGTTCGAAGAAGCTGCTGCTGCCGCGGAACGAGAACACGAAGCAACGAGCGAACGAGCGAATGGAAGCCTGGGTGTGTGGCTCTCGGCTTGGTTGTTTGAGAGAGAGAGAGAGACATCGATTGCGTACTAGTAAGCGAGTGTGTGGATGATCACGGCTCTGATAGCGTTCCAATTGCAGGTGCAAGCAAGTTCTATCGAGACGATCAACTGGATTTGCGCTGCTCGATAACGTCGACAACGAGCCAGAATTGGCACGAACGTGCCGATCGATTTCGTGATCACGGCAATCGGAACTACTTTGCGAATATATCGATTCTTGCAATCAATCGCTACTTTGCAAGCTGTGAAGGAAAGTGCTCGTCCTCGACATATTTTGCTGTGGAAAGATTCAGCACACCAGACTGGCCTGTCTGCGTCTGCGACGTGGTTCATCTTGCAGTTTGTACGACTTGATGATGGAGGGAAAAGGGGTCACAAGGTGCGAAATCACACTGCCAGTAAATAACCGTCTGTGCTGCGAAAGAAAACGCTCGTGGCCTCACACTTGCGTTTTGTATGCGACTTCGTGCGCCGTCTATAGCGCAGAACCGAATCGACCGCACAGACGCCAACACCATCATCGTCGTCGTCGACTGTCGTCGTTGGCATCAGACACCACTCGACACGCTCGCGCACTCGACGAGAAGCGCACGAGCGAGCGCGCAGAAGCCTGCGACGACCTGTAGCGTGTGACTGTCGCCGCGACAAACAGCCCAACTGTGTGCGATCTATCCGCCGCGTCCGTAGCGCCGCCGCCCATAGCGACCCGACTCGACGCTCCGATTAGCTAACAGTCGCGTCCAAAGCCCACGACAGCAGCAGCTACGAGTTGAACGTGTGTGCGTGTGCGACCAGAACGCGACGCTCTCACAATCGATTGAGCATGCTGAACGGCCCAGCGCTCGAAGCGCGCATTAGCACAGCGAGCAGCAGCAGCGGCACCTCAGCGCGCGCGCAGCAGATGAAGACCGAGAGCTTTGTTGGCGCCGCGCCGCCACTGAACGTCGCAGTGCTGCAGCAGTCGCACTCGACTGCGTACGCATCGTTCAGTGACGACGGCAAGCCGCAGCCACGGCGTGTGATGTACACGAGCGGTCCGAGCGCTGACCGGTTGAAACCCGAAGAGACTGCGCGGCCAGCACCGCCGATCGGTAGTCGCAGCGGCACGGGCGGCAGCGGCTTCTCGGTGCTCAACCACTCGCTCACGCTGCACGCGACACACAACTCGAGCTCGAACGCGCTGCTACCGACGACGTCGTCAATGGCACCAACGACGCTCTTTGGCAGCAGCCACGCACTCTTGAGCGGTGGCGGCGGCAGCAGCACAGCGTCGGGCGTCACAGCCGCGCAGCCGACGGTATCAGGTCCTGCCGTCCCGGAAGTCATTCTGAGCGGCGCGCTGTGCAAGCGCGGCCACTTTTTCAAGACATGGCTCACGCGCCACTTTGTGCTCTCGAAGGTCTCGCTGAGCTACTACCGCAAGAACCCACTGGACGTTGTCCCAAAGGACAAGGACGCAGGCGCTGCGGCGGCGCGCAAGCTGCTCAAAGGTGAATTGCTACGAAGTGACGTCGTGCGCGTCGAAGCGACCGACGCGTTCAAGCACCGGCCGTTCTGCTTTGTCGTCGCGGTGCGCAAGCGCGTGCGCCGCAGCAGCAACGTCGGCGCGTCATCGTCCGCATCGTCCTTTACGTGCATGCCGTCGGTCTCGATCCACGCGAAGGAGTCGAGTCTCCTCAGCCGCCGCTGCAAGAAGAAGACTGCCGGTAGTGCAACTGACGACGTTGTGCTCTACTACATCCAAGCATCGCGCGAAGCCGAGCGGCAAAAGTGGATCACGACGCTCGAGCGCTGGATCGACGGCGCGTCGCCAGCGAAGATCGGCCGGAGCATCCTCCAGTACATTGTCAGTAACGAGTACAGCAGCTTTCGCTACGGCCAGAAGGTCGGAGGCGGTGACACCGACACGTACGCGGCAGTTGCCACCAGTGGCCATGGTAGCGGCAGCGTGTCGCCTGCTGCGCAGGCCGGACGGGCGGTCGAACAGGACTTCCCGGTACTAGCAAACCTCATTCGCGACATGCACGAGTGCCAACACGCGGACGAGATGGTGTACATCCTCGACCAGATCTTGGGCGAAGTCGTCGACGGCGCTGCGAGCGCGTACATCAAGAAGCTCATTGCATCGGCCGGTGAAGTCAAGCTCGAGACGCACCCGGCAGTCTGGACGACGCATGTCAAGTCGGCGTATGCAAAGATCATGAAAGCACTGAGGGCGTCAGCGAGCAACCGGTCGCTCCATCAGCACCGACCTGTTGGTGGTCGACCGTCGCCGACGGCGTCAACGTCGGCGTCCGCAGTGGCATCAGCTTCCGTGTCGGTCGCAGCCACAGCTGCGTCCGCGTCAGCTGCTGGTGTTACGACAGGGACTACAGCTACAACAGCACCGACGACCACAGTGCCACCACTGCGGCAGCACTCGTTTGGCGTCGAGAGCGAGACGTCATTCCACCAATTCTACAAGCTCGGGCGGAAGCTCGGGAGCGGCGCGTTCTCGGTCGTGCACATTGCGACACACCGCGAGACGCGCAAGCAGGTCGCGGTCAAGTGCATTGCCAAGACAAGCCTTGCCGACTTGGATGCGAAGGCATTGCAGCAAGAGGTCGCGATCATGAAAGCGCTCGATCACGCGAACGTCGTGCCGCTGCTCGACTACTTTGACGAGCCGCGATACTTCTTTCTCGTCACGCCACTCTGCACTGGCGGCGAGCTCTTTGACGACCTCGTGAAGCGCAAGAGCTACACGGAAGAAGATGCGCGCGTGCTCATGCGCAAGCTCGCGAGTGCGATCCAGTACCTCCACGCGCGCGGCATTGTCCATCGCGACCTCAAGCCTGAGAACATCCTGCTCAAGACGTCGGCGCCGGGTGCGGAAGTCATGGTTGCGGACTTTGGCTTTGCACGGTCAATGACCGGCTCGCGTCGCGGTACGGCGTGCGGGACACCGGGATACGTTGCGCCCGAGGTTGTGCAGGGCAAACCGTACGGTGCTGAAGTCGACTGCTGGAGCCTCGGCGTGATTCTGTTTATCCTGTTGTGTGGGTACCCGCCGTTCCCGGGCTCGAACCACGCGGCGATCCTTGACAAAGTCGTCAGTGCGGCGTTCGCATTCGAGTCGCCGTTCTGGGACCACGTGTCGGCGGCAGCGAAGGACCTCGTGACGAAGCTACTGACAGTCGACCCAACGCAGCGGCTCAGTGCAGCTGGCATCCTCGCGCATCCGTGGATGACTTTGTCGGCAGCTGGGACTGCCGATGGCTTGGTCGGTCGTAATGCTCATGACTGTGACGACAGTGTTGAGGATAGTGGCGTCAGTAGTGGTAGCAGTGAAGAGAAGGCAGCAGCGTCGATCAAGCGCGTCGGGTCGACGGATCTGCTGCCGGCGCTGCTGCAGATGCGCAAGCACAGCCTCACGCACGAGAACCCGAAGATCCGACCGTCTGACATGAACGTCGACGCGCTCAACCTCGTCGACTTGTCGGAGGACCAGGACGTCGAGCTGCTCGACCGCGAACTCGGCAAAGTGTACGAGTTTTGAGGTGGTAGGGAGTGGTAATCGTAGTAGTAGTAGGGTGTAGGAAAGCCATTGGCATGGGTATAGTAATTGCAGCATTAACGTCGATCGGGATTCCCATGAATGATGCATTGGCGCTCACAGCCCCATGTCCTCTGCGGCCTTGAGTGCCTGCTGCGCTGCAACGGCTTCGCGCGCCATGAGGTCGCAGAATGCACTAAAGTCGAGCGCTGAGAGCACGATGCGTAGGTTTGCAACTGCGTCTTCGTGCCGCGGACTCGCGAGCAGCTTGCGGCAGTGCGCGTCGAACGCCTCGCTCGAGAGCTAAACTCGCGAGTGAGCGAGAGCGAGTGATTGAGTACGTGGCTGTGTCAGTGGTGGCGATAGTACGTAGGCTGCTGGTTCTGGTGTCGTGTGTGCATGGGCCACGGAAATACAGCGCCGTACGACGTCGAGCACTGAGAGAACGCACCTGCTCTGTCTCGAGGAACGTCTCGATCGTCGCCTCGAGGAGCTGCTCGTACTCCTGAGTGAGTGAAAGAGCAAATGCTAGCATGAGCACGCAAGATGGCGGCAAGCTGGCATCAACGGAAGGCGTCAGGCGTGGAGGTCGTGCCTGAAAGAGCTCGTGCACGCGGTGGCTCTGTTCGTCGTCGCTGTCGCCGGCGCCGTCGAACTCGTGTGCGTGGCTTTGGAGTGGACGACACGGCGCCAGTGACGAGCACCGCACAGTACGTCAGACTGGAGGGTTTGCAGTATACGATACATACGCTCGTACTAGTTCGCTAGGTCGTCAATCGTGATCTAGCTACCGATTGCAGAACGCTTGATACATCTGCTCGACGTCGTCTGCTTTGTACGAACGGACGAGTCGATCAGTGCATATACGTGCATGTGTGTGTCAGAGTATCAGTGATTCAGCTCCTAGTAGCTACGTATAACAAGCAATCAGCTCGACGCACGCTGGTCGCAGAACGCCACGAGCCGCGCCACGAGCGCATCTGAGCTCTCAACTGCGAGCAGCACTTCGTCCATTGGCCACTTTGCGT
>JAADWX010000648.1:0-16979 GCA_023336405.1 Globisporangium echinulatum | reverse complement strand
GCTGCTTATCGATCCAGTTGTCGCACATGCACACGGCGCTCTATCCCTCACGCATACATGCGCATGTGTGCGAGCGTCTTCCACACTCGTGCTCGCTGCTGACGACATGACGACATGCCGACATGCCCAGATCGAGCGAGTCGTCGTCGCAGAGACTTTGCTTTGCGATCTCACATGAGCGCATATCCGACTAGCAAACGTGCATGTCGTTTTCGGCGTCAAACAATCGATCGCCTGTCTCGAGAGTATACAAATTCGTAGTGTAAGTGAATGCACGAGAAAAATGCCGTAATGCCAACAAACAACCGACCGAATCATGGAAAAGAAGAACTGGCTGTTATGAAAGTTCATCTTCTCGTTGCACGTTTTTCGGCTTTTTCGCAATCTACAATCACCCTTTATGTGCAACGCTCATATGCGCCAAAAGTCGTTTACTGTAACATTGTATGCGAGTTCGCAAAAATTTTGGCGTGGATCCGCTCCTTATGCAGCAACCGCAAATCCCCTTTGTCCCGCAAAGCAACAACAGGTCCAAACGAAGCGCAGCAGCAGCAGCAGCGCGAGCACTGCACGACTGCCACTGCAGCGGAGCAGCGCCAGAGCAGCAGCAAGAAGCATCAACAAGCAGCAGCGCGAGGTCGTTGTCCACGCCTGCTGGATCACACACGCACATCGAGCGTCTGCAGCGAGTGAGTCCGGTGCCGCAGCACACGCGCGCTCTCTGCCTCGACAGCATTAACACAGCAGCAGCGCTTTCTCGTCGCGTTCGCTCGAGCGTCGAGCGCGTCGATCTGCTGGTTTGCGGTCGGTCGGAAAATATTGGACGCGGCTGCGCAGTTGCGCGTGCGTTCGATTTGCTCTTGATAGTGATCCGTCAACCGGCACCAGCGCTTTCGCATCATCAGCTCCGACTCGAGTCCAATCCTCCCACTGCTTGCGAGATGCCTGCGCGAGGGCGGAAGAAGATACAAAGCGAGCAGCGCCGGAAGAAACTGAATCAGCCACGCGATGACATCGATGGGTGGCGCGAGTGGACCGCGAAGAATAAGGAAGCCGAAGATCGCGTCGCCGCTGTCGTCGCTGCACGGCGCAGAGCCGTCGCAGTTGCCGTGACCGTCGCGACTCTTCTTGCAGGCGCGTTCTATGCGCTCGACACTTTTTCAAGTGGCACATCCGCTGCGCTTGTCTTTGCTGGCGGACTGCTGTTGCTACTGCAACTGCTACTCGTGGCATTCACTCGCTCGTCTGCTCCAGCGACCATAACCAAACCCGCCACGATCCCCCGCGCATGCTCCCGACGCGCCGCTATCCACCGTGATCGCGCACAGGACAGCAGCGCACAGGACGTCAGCAGCGCTATAAATAGCAACAGCCATCACAGCCACAGAGACCACAGCCATCACACCGACGATACGACCAGCAGCTACACAGCCGACACTACCTGTAGCCACGACAGCAGCATTTGCCACACAGCCGACAACCACAAGAGCAGCATCGGTATGATGTTTCGCATCTCACGGCTTGTCGAAGCGATCGAGACCGTGCGCCGCAGCGTGCTCGACTACTCGTACGCAGCAGCGTCGAGCAGCCTCAGCAGCGCGCTCACTGCGCCATCGCACCACCACCACGCGCTACTGACAGATGAAGCGACGGTCGAGCGCCACAAGCAGCAGCAGGTGCGCAGTAGTAACACAGTTGTGATTGCACCGGCGTTCCAGCCAACGCTCGAGCCACAGGACGACGATGCCGACATTGAAGCCATTGGCGCGACTGTATGCGATGCGCCACCGCCACCACAGGCGACACCAAAGATCAAGAAGAAGCGCAAGACGCGCGGCCGCGCCGAGTCGATGTACTCGAGCACGGTCACGATCGAAGAGTTTACCGTGTTGCCAGAGCGGCGGCGCTCTATTGCGAGCTTTGACGAGTACATGGACACGCCGCCATCGGAGCGCCACGACAGTTTTGTCACGATCGAAGAGTACACGGTGCTGCCAGCGCGGCGGCCTGGGACGATCACGACGCCGGCGTTCTCGCCGCCTACGAGCGCAGTTAACCCCGCAGTCGCTGCTGCGATCGCCGCGAGTAGTCGGAACGTCCTCGTCCAGTCGGCTGCGAACCCGCAGGACAGCAACGTCACGGACGCCGAGACGCCGGTTGTATGTGACGACGAACCAAAGGACGACGCGGCTGGTACCAAAACATTTGTGGTACCAGCGACTGTTGTAACGCCCAAGAAGTCGCGTATGCGGCGCCGCAGCAAGTCGATGCGCATCGACGCGCCAGAGGATGTTGTTGTCGAGTCGACACCAGTCGCCGTGACGCTCAAGTCTGCACCAGTCACGACGCCAGTTGTGGCAGAGCTCAAGCAGCAGATCGTCGCCATCGAGAACGAAGTACCAGAACCAGTGGCAGCACCAACATTGGAAGTATCAGCAGTTGCTGATATTTTTGATACTTTTGACACCACTGAGACAGCAAAGGTCGTTGACAACGAAATCGAAAACACTGTCGACAGCCACAGCGTCTCGGACAACATGGTCGCAGAGCTCGACGCATCATCACCGAGCAAGCCGCGGCGACGGCGTCACTCGCGGCGGCGGTCGCGGTCGTCGCGGCGCTCGACGCTCTCGCTCTCGGAGCGGCCGTCATCGTACGACGAGTTCCTATTGCTCGAGCCAACGCTCGAGCTCGCAAAGACAGTAGCGCCAGTTGACAAGAACCGCGAGCTGTACGTCACAGAAGCTGCCCGTGTGCGGGCATTGCAGGCGACGCCAATTGATTCGACGCACATCTCGACGCCGGCGATCCGCCTCATGGTCGACGAGCTCAACGCGCAGTTGAGTCGCACGCATGCAGCGCTCGCTGCGAACTGGGACTTTATGGCGTCGTTGACGATCGAGCCAGTCGAGTCCGAAGTCGAGACCGAGCCCGAGTGCTGCAGCTGGACATCCAAGCCCACGCTGTTGTCGCTCGACAGTACGGAGGTTGACGATGACGACGACCTCGCGCTGCGCGACTCGGAGCTGTTGGCGATCGAGGATGACGCTGCTGTGCGCTACGGCGACGTGGACTACGACGACCACTACTACGCGTACCACTCGATGTCGACGCCGTGCGTGTGAGTGAGAGAGACCGCAGCGTAGGATTCCGATACCAAAACATAAGTTAGCGGCCATTGTGCGAGTGCACGCACACCCGAGCCAATCAATCAATATAAATACGATCAACACGACGACACTACTACCAAGATGCATGCTGCGTTTTGCTATCAATGAACGCTTTGGACTGTCAACAACACTGTTATACACTAGCTGGAACACCAGTATCGCAATTCATGTGTCGACTGCAGCAGCAGCAACGGGTCGCTTGGAATGATACTCAATATGCTTCCGTTGGTACTAAAGTGTGAGCAACACACGATACCAATTGTGAAACGAATCTTGGTATCAACTAACACTGTTGGATGCGCTTTCGAACGCGGGCAAAGTGGGATCGTTCTTCATTCTTCTCCACGTCATGAACATTTCGCTCATGACGACTGCTGAGCAACTGCTCGCTCACTGCACTCCTGGCGCCACGCATCAATCAATCTGCTCGTGTGCGCATGGTTGCTCTTGTTTCTTCGGTCGCATGGGGTGAACGCGAAAGAGTGCGCGCGAGAGAGAGCGCGCAAAGTTGTCCCAGATTCGAACGAGCGAGTGGCTCAACAATGCAGCAGCAGCGCGTGCTCTCGTACACACGTACGCGTATGCGTCGCCTTATCCATTCGATTTGTCCGGTTTGACACACTGGCGAGAAGCCACGACATCGCCAACATTCCGACCTCAGTGCTGCCCACACGCACTCATGCGCGGCTGCGCGTGGCTTTGATCACGACTGTGTGTCTGCTACCGTATTCTCGAGTGCGACACAGAACGATCGAAGCCAACCCGCGCAACTGCTGCTGGCCGCACGCTATGGCTACCTCGCACCACGAATTATCTCGCTCGCTCGCTGATCTTCTGTGTCGGAGAGGTCTGCAGGAGCACTCGCTCCCATTCCAGACGCACTTGATACATCGCTGAGGTCTCTTGCTGCAAGGCTACAGTGTGGATGCGAGTGCGATAGAGAGAGGCATTGCGTGCGGCGGACGACGCACGCACACACCGCAAGAGGCCACAACAACAGCCACACAGACGCTTCATACACACGAAACGATTGATCTGTCCGGTCAAAGCTACTTGTTGAGAAACGCCATGAACGACGAGTAGGCGCGCTCGAGGTCAAAGCTGAGCTGGCGCGTCTGGTCGTCATCGAGCTCGTCGGACGCGCGCAGGCCGTTGAGCGTGCGGAGCCAGCCCTCGATCGACGCGCGGCCGTCAAAGTCGGGCGGGAGGCCGCTCACTTGCGTGAGGCTCGCCATCATTTCGCTCACGAGCGGCTGGATCTCGTCGACTGCGCGGATGTTGAGCTTGAGCACGTCCATGACTGTAATGAAGCTCTGCACGGTCTGTGCGACGTTCACCGAGTCGGTCTTGCGGTTCGTCGTGTTGTGCACGACCGTTGCTGGCACGCCGATGCGCACGAGCCGCTCGAGCGCGCGGGGGCAGTCGAGGCGAAACTGCGCAATGAACGACTCGATGCTCGCGATGTGGCCGCTCAGTCGCAGCGCGTTCTCGGCGGTTTTGAACTGCGAAATGAGCTTCGTGCACGCCTCTGTGTACTGCCGATGTGTGTGGATGTGTGTGGATGTGAGCGATTGACTGTCACCCAGCAATCGTCCCATTGCATCGATTGGTCGTCAGGGTACAGCTGCAGTACGTACCTCGTCCGGCGTGATCGCGTCGCGCACGTACGCAGCTTCGAGGTGCTCAGTCGTCTGGAGTCGCGTCGTCACGCGCGAGTGATGTGAGACTGTCGAGTCCAACATGAACGACGCGCATACACACATGCATACACACAATGGAGTGGAGTGGTAACAGTACCTTGATGATTGCATACAGATCTGAGAGGTCTTCGTACTTGCGCCGGTCCTTCGTGTCGTTCCAAAGCTTCACTTCCTGTCGATGGCAATGAGCAGCGAGAAAGAGAGAGAGAGTGTGTGTGATGTGAGAGCGCGTGTGAGTGCTATGCAGTCGTTCAGGTGCCATTGCATCAGTGAATCGGCATGCTGGAGCACCTGGCCATGTGCCGAATGGCTCTGATACGACTGCCAGTCCATCAGAGATGGTGAGCGTGAGCGTGAGCGTGCGTGAGGGAGAACGAAAGGATGTGCGTGAGACGCTGCAACTGCGAGACTGCAGCCCAACGTGCTCAAGCGAACCGACCACATGGATCGGCGACGCCGCTACTTGTCGCCGCAACAGCAGTCACACGCCCGTGTACGCATGCATTCGCACACACGCATTCGCATGTGCCAACGAGCGGTCATGCAGAAAAATCCACTGCGAGTCCAACGCGTACCGCTGCCGTGTCCGCTGTCTCGGTGTAACTGAAGCGGTTCGGCGCACCGCCGACTGCTTGCGTGTAGCTGCTGCCACTCATGTCTGCGATCCTGCTGACCTGCTGCTGCTGCTGCTGAGCTGAGCTGCTCGATCCTGCTCGTCACTGCAGCTAAGCTCGACCTGACCTGAGCTGTTGCAGAGCGTAGTTGAATTGTCTGATCGCATTCTTTAGCTTGGACTGAATATGGGTCGTCCCTCGGTTTCATCACTACGGCAAACCAACACAAAAGACGGGCACTGGTCTTCAAATGTGATCATGTCAACCTAGCGACGTAGTTGTCGTCGTCGTCCGTCCTAGCGCTTGCTCCATACCTACAAGACACACTGTCAATGGCTCCATCTCAATCGACTCTCTTAATTTATGCTACTTCCACTCTCTCTCTGCACTCGACTACTACTGACTCTGCCCAACCGACACACCACGCGGTCCCAGACTGTTGCTGCTGATGCTGTTGGTCCTCTGCGGCAGCACAATTAACGCTGTCGACATTGCTCCATTCGCAGTCGCACCTCCTCCAGTCGTCGTCTCACTCGATCGACGCGGCCGGTCGAGCAGCTCGGCGCGCTTCTCAGCGACGCGCTTTGCGCGGATCTTCTCGACAATGTCGTCGACGTCGCCGGCTTTGAGCGACGCAAACGAACTCGCTTGCTTCTTCTTCTTGAGCAGCTCCAAGCGCTTCCGCGCTTCGTCGTCGCGCCGGACGCGTCGCTCTTCGGCAATGCGCTTGCGCTCGTTGTCGCGATCAGCGGTCTGCAGCAGCTTGGCAAACGAGTAAAAGATCGAAAAGAATGCGTCTGGACCGCCGCCGTCGGGACTCGACGGGTCTTCGCCATAGTAAGTCGCGGTGTCTTCAAACAGCTTCATCGTCGCATCGAGCTGCGCGACGACGTCGTCCGCGACGCGCTGCGCGCGCTCAGCAAACGGCTGCACTTCGTCCTGGAACCGGTCCGTGATCTCAACTGGTGTGGCTGTTGCCTCGCCGTCTTCGCTCGCAGTCTTAATCGGTGCGGACGCCGGCGGGTACGTCTTAGGTGGCAGCTTTGCATGGGCTGCGAGCTCGTCAATGATGAGCGCAGCGGCTTTGCGTACGGCGCTCTCGCCGGCTTTCAGGACCTGGACCGTCACGCGACTCGCGCTCTCGAGCGACGGCAGCAGTGCGTTGAACGCCAAGAGCGATGGGTCCTGCGCCCGCAACACCTGCGCGACGTAGTTGAGCAGTGTGATCGAGTTGTCGGCGGCCTTGACCTGGTGGAGCTTGAGCAGAATGTTCAGCCGAAAGCCGCGCGCGCCGCCACGAGCGGTCCCATCGTTCAGCGCGTTCCCGAGCTCGAGTACGACGCGAAAGATGTGCGGCAAAGCGGCACAGGCTTCGAGTTCACGACACGCATTCGAGACCGACGCCATCAGGCGCGTCTGTTCGTCAACGTATGTGTCAAACTGCCACGTCGCGTGGATCGCCTGGAGCCGCGTTGGGAGGCGCGGGATCGGCAGCATCGCTCTAAAGTACTGCTCAGCATCGCCCAACAGCTTCGGGTCGCCCGTGTAGCTCTGTACAGCCTCAATCTCGTCGGGCTCGGGCGCAAACTGAAGCAATGCCGACACGCGCTCGAGCGACAACGTCGCCTTGTCAACGAGCAGCACGGCGTCGCGGATCTGCGCGTACGGCAACCGAAAGCGCGCGAGCATGATCCCAATGTTGTTCGCGCGCTTGACGTCGAGCAGCGCGACGCGCGTCGGCGCGCGCTGTTTGCCTGCTGCTGCTGTTGTCTTGGCGTCGCCGCCGCTTGTTTTGGACGCAGCGGGTTTGTTGACAAAGATCTCGGCGAGCTTGCTCACGTACTGGTCGAGCACGGCGTCGCGTGGTGGTGCGACTGGAGCTGCTGGCGCTGCTGCTGCCTTCTTGCGTGCGAGCAGTTCGTGTAGCGCTGCTGCTGGCCCTGCGACTGGTGCTGGCGGCGCTGGCGCTTCAGCCGACTCCTCGGTCGAAGCAAACTTTTCCCAGATCGTCCCGCTCGTGACTTCCGTCTTGACAATGTCCCAGTACAAGTTCCGGAGCTTGGGCTTGGGTGGCGGCGGCGGCAGCGATGGCTTCGGTGGTCCATTTGCTGTTGCTGAGGCAGCTGGGTCGCCTTCAGCTACAAGCGCGTCGGGCGTGTCGAGCAGCTTCGCGTCGAGCCCTTCAGCTGCCATCTTGAGCTCGAGCTGCGGCCGCGGCATGCCCATCTTCATCAACTTGAAGAACTTGGCGTAGCTTGGGTGCTCACTTGCCTTGACCTTCGCTGCTGCTGCTGCATTCTCGATCGGCTTGCCGTCCGTGTCGACGAGGGTGTCTGGCGTATCGAGTAGCGCCGCGTCAAGCCCTTCCGCCGATGCTTTTAGCTTAATCTGCTCAACTGGCATCCCCATCTTCATGAGCTTAAAGAACTTGGCAAACTTGTCGTGGTCTTTCACAGCGACGCCCTTCACTGGCTCCTTCACTGCGCTGCCATCATCGTCGACGAGTGCGTCCGGCGTATCGAGTAGAGTCGCATCAAGGCCCTCGGCCGATGCTTTCAACTTGATCTGCTCGATCGGCATGCCCATCTTCATGAGTCGAAAGAACTTGGCATACTTTGCATGGTCCTTCACAGGCGTGCCCTTTGGTCCGTCAATACTCGCAGCGTCCTTGACTTCGTTCCCGCCTGCATCGAGCAGCGTGTCTGGCGTATCGAGCAGCGCAGCGTTGAGCCCTTCCGCTGACGCTTTCAGCTTGATCTGTTCGAGCGGCATGCCCATCTTCATGAGTTTGAAGAACTTGGCATACTTCGTATGATCTTTCACAGCGACGCCGGTCGGCACAGTTGCGCCGCCAGCTGTGAATGGCGTACCATCAGCGTTCAGCAGTGCGTCCGGCGTGTCGATCAGACTCGCATCGAGGCCCTCAGCAGACGCTTTCAACTTGATCTGCTCGACTGGCATGCCCATCTTCATGAGCTTGAAAAACTTGGCAAACTTGTCGTGGTCCTTTACTGCGACGCCCTTTGGCCCAGCAGCGGCCGATGCGACAAATACGCTGCCGTCGTCGTTCAATAGCGTCTCGGGCGCATCGAGCAGCGCTGCGTCAAGGCCTTCCGCACTCGCTTTGAGCTTCACGTGGTCGAGTGGCATGCCCATCTTGAGCAGCTTGAAGAACTTGGCAAACTTCGCATGGTCCTTTACAGCAACGCCTGTCACTGGCTCCTCCGCTGCAGCCACAGCAGTTTTGACGGCGTTCCCATCAGCGTCGAGCAGCTTGTCAGGGGTGTCGAGCAGCGTCGCATCGAAGCCTTCAGCTGCCATCTTGAGCTTGATCTGTTCGGCTGGCATGCCCATCTTCATCAGTTTGAAGAACTTGATGTACTTGTCGTGGTCGGCAGCGCGCGTCCCCACGAGCTGTGGCACCTTACTGCTAGGCGCGTCACGTCCACTGCCACCAACGAGCTGCTCGGGCGTCGCGAGGATCGCAGTGTCAAAGTGCGTCGCGCCGTCGCGCTCCATCTTGAGCTGCACGTGGTCAAGCGGCATACCCATGCGCAGCAGCTTAAAGTACTTGACGAGCTCCGGATGGTCCTGCGCACGGAGTTGCTGCGTTGGCATAGCGATAGACATCGCATCGTCCTCATCGGTCTCGTCGCCGGTCGAGTCCGAGAGGTCGTCATTCGGGTCCCGGTTCTTGATCAAGAGGATCGGTCCCATGTCGAACGCGAGCGTCGGGTCATCGTCCGCGCACTTGCGCAGGAAACTCGAGTACCGATCGCGCATGCGCAGCAGCGCTTTGCGGTCGTCGTAGCCGAGTTCAAAGCTCCGGACCTCTTCGACCGGCGCGAGCAGTCCGATTTGCTTCATCACGCGCTCGCAGAGCGCCCACATCTCTTTCCCAATCACGCGGTCAGCGGGGATGAACAGCAGCTGCTGGAGCACTGAGAGCAAACACGCGTGAAGCTCCGAGTCGTGCGCGACGTTGCGCACGAGCGTCTCAAACACGCTCGTGACGCTTGCGAGGTCCGTACGTTCGTAGATCGTGTCTTTTCGGTCCTCCTCCATGAAGTGCTCAAACACGTCGATCTGCTTCTCAACGTTGTCCAGCTGGTTCCGGAGCTGCGTCACGGTGCTGCTGATGATCGTCCCGCCGCCGTACAGCATCGCTTTCATCTCGCCATTGTAGCCACTACCAGAACCACCGTCGCGGTCAAGCGGTAGTGACGTGCGCGTTGGGACGTACGTTGGCGACGCGGTCATCGAGTCCGAGCGATCGATCGGCGACGATGGCGCGCTCTTGCTCGTAACAAACGACCGCGTAAGTGGCCGCAGCACGGGACTCTTGCTCGCGCCACCAACGCTGAGCTTGCGTTGCCGTGCTGCAGCAAACGCGTTGCTGATCGATTGACCGGCGCTCGGACTTGGACTTGGACTACTCGCGTCTGCACGCAGCGTCACGACTGGTAGTGTGGCTGCTGCGGATGTCGCCGGTGTTGGCTCGGGCGACGCGTCGGTCGTGAGCGGGTACTTCTTGCGTTGGACCGCAAGCGACTTGGTCCGGATCTCTTCAAAGTACCCGGCCATGTCGAGCGCTAAAAAGTCCGAGCGGATCGCCAAGCGATCTTCCAACCGAATCGCTTTGTTCACAATGATGTTCACAAAGCTCAGGACGTCCTCTTTGAACACGAGCGAGTACCGCGCCGACTTGAGCGCGTCCCGCAGACAGCTAAAGCGCACGGCTTCGCCTTTTGTAACTTTGTAGTGATCAAACGCTTGGATGACCGCCTGATGGCCGGCTGCGCTGTTGTAACAGACGATCCCGAGCAGCTGGAGCGTGTACTTCTTCAGGTCGCCATTGTCGGTGTGGAAGCACAGCGCGACGCGCTTCACGAGCCCTGGGACGTTCGTGATCGCTTCGACGCCGGCTGTAAAGTGCGTGAGCGCGCGGAGGATGCGGAGGATCACCTCGCAGACGCGCGTCGCTTTCTCAAACTTGGCGTGCTCGATCGCAAACGGTGTCGGGTCCGGGAGCTTCATTGTGAGGTAGTCGAGCCCAAAGTTGGCCAAGAACGCTTCGAGCCACTCGGTCGACCCGACCGAGATCTTCGTCCGGAGCGCTTCGAGGTCTTTCAGGCCCTTGTTGTCCCACTTGAGCTCAACGAGGTTCTCGGCGCACTTTGCCGCGTCGGCGCTGCTCGACTGCGTGTGCTCCTCGTTCTCGTGCTGCTGCGCGTACCAGACGACGTGCCACTTGGTCTCGAGCGACTCGATGCGCACGAGTTCGTCCATGACGTCGTCCGGCACGCCGCGCTTGAGGAGCAAGTCGCGGTACATTTCGTTCACCGTGTCGCTCGATGGCATCGGCTGTGGCTTGTCCTTGGCCTTCGGCGCTGCGCCGCCAGTCGGCATGCGGTTCGCAAAGAAGCCGCGAAAGTACTGGAGCTTCTCGTTAAAGTTGCCGTCCTGTGCGGGATTGATGATCGACGACCGAAAGAAACTCGACCGGCGTGGTCGATTCCCACTTGTAGTAGTAGAACTGGTCGAACCGTGGGAATCGTGGTGTTGCTCGGTACTCAACGGATCGCGCTTGAACTCGAGCCGCAATGGCCACGCACTCGGGTCCTTCTGGAGCTGGATCGCATGGTTCACGATCTGCTCAAACGGGAGCTCGTCGATCGCAGTCGTGTGGATCATCTGGAGGATGTCGCCGACTTTGACGCGCCCAGTCTCTTCGACAAACCCACGGCGACCGCCATCGAGCGGCCGGAAGCCTTTGACGATGCACCCGCGCTGCGGCTTGTCGCGCTCAATGTGTCGCGCGCGCAGGTCAAGACCGAGTGGACCCGGCGTCGGCACGTCGATCGTAAAGATGAGCGGCTTGTCGTAGTGTGTGTCCGGCGTTGCTGGGTGCCCTGTAAGCGAGTGTGAGTGCGACGTCGAGAGGTTGGGCGACTCGACGCTCTTCGTTGGTGTCGATGTTGCTGGTGTTGCTGCGGTCGTCGACGACGTGCTACCGCCGCTGATCGAGCCGCGTCGCCGCCACATGCTGTGTCAATCGCTGCTGCTGCTGCTGCTGTTGTCACGCAATTGTTGGTCGCACACACAGACAGATGATACTCGTGATGTTGCTGTGCAAGTGGGTCTGCGTCCGTGCTGTTTGTTGCTCACGTGTACCTTTGGCTGCGTCGTCGAGGTTGGAGAGGATGACGGCGATGCGAGCAGCTGCTGAGCGAGGGAGGGGAGAGAACGAAGGGGGAGGATGCACGTGGGGGAGACGCGAACCGCGACGCTGACGTCGATGTCGGTACTCGCTTTCGTTCTCGTTCTCACGCACAGAGACACAAAACTGACTCGCCCGTGTGGCACTGGAGCAGTGCGATGCGATGACAGTAGCAAGCAATGAAATGGGAGACGACAGCGGCAGCGTTGCGCAGCCGTTCTTCGTGGCGTCTTCTCTTGCGCGCGCGCGTGTGCCTGGATGGGTTCTACCAGCTGCTACTGCAGCATCGATCGGGAGGTCCGTCGCCGGATGGTACACTGTACCTCACGACCACACCAAAACAAATGCTGGCGTGGCGCACACCACAATCGAACCACTTCAACAAATGCAAATGCGGTACATTGTACCACTCACATACATATCGACGAGACGTTGACGCCACGAATCCAAGGTCCGATCCGACCTAGTCGTACAATGAGAAGCTTCTTCGCATTCGCCTGACTCAATACGACCACGTCGAAAAGCTTCTTGTCGTGCGCATGCGAACGTTTGCTTCTTTCATCCTTCACGCATGGCGGACTGGGCAAGCACGCACGCACGCACGCACGTGCGAGACGATGTCGTGCTGGGTGTCGGACTGCAGTTGTCGTTGATGCTGTTGATGTGGACTACTGAAGGAGCGATCGTATGTTGTCAACCATATACTTTGACATATACATAAGCCATCACGTCGCCCATGCAACGCATTGGCAACATTGTGAGCGCACCAACCGACATTGTGAAACATGAGATGCCCATGCCACTCATGGGCTAGACAGTAGTCACATTTATGATAGACGCGTTTGTTGTGGATTGGTTCGAATGCGTTCTCGCTCACTCGCTGTGTGCGACTTCCAACTGCCGCATGTAGCATGTCGGCGTACTGCGAGTGCGTCAACAGCCTCTCTCATACCTGCCAAACAGTCTCGAATCCCGACACTCGCGTTCACGAGTCGAGATGTGCTGCTGCTTCTTGTTCTCCGGTGACGCCGTCGAGGGCGACCCGCGCAAAAATGCCGACAACGCGTTCGCTGTGAACATGATGGAGGCGTCGCGCGCGGATCCCTTGTGTGCGTCTCCTGCCATCGCTCGCTCTTTTTACATACACAGAGCCAGCTGCAGTATGCAGTAGGCACTACTATCTCATATATCTACTCATTTGTGGTTGTTTATGTATGCGAATGCACGCCATGCGGCAGGCTGCGTGAGCTCGTGCCTGTGCCCGTGCTGCGCGCAGATCGCGATTCGCCGCAAGGCGCTCCACTACGACATGCGCAGCTACACGTGCTGCCAGGGCTACATGGACGGCTTCGTGCCGTGTCTCTACGCTGGCCAGTGCGGCGAGCAGTCGTGCCCGAACCTGTGTCTCTGTATCGAGGTGCGACGTTGCAAGCCTCGCGAAGCGCTATGACACATACACTACGTAGCATGGGCGGTGCACTAACATGGAGGACGATTGATACACATCGACACTGCGGTCTGCAGGCGTTTGCATGCAACGGCTGCGCAGTCTCGGCGACGCGCATGATGGTCATGGACCGCTACAGTCTGCGTCCCGACAAGTGGGACAACCGCATGATCGTGCGTAGTCGTCGCTCTGTTGCTGCGTGCGTGCTCTCTATGTGCCGCTCTAGCAGTAGTAGCAGTCTCGGTAACGAACGCGCATGTGACCACTGTGTGTGGTCTCTTGCTGGCTGCAGCGGATGAACAACTGCATCCAAGTCGCGAGTATCGTGTGCAACTGTCTCGCGATCTGCATCCCGTCAATGAGCGATCTCGCCGACACCGTGCGCTGCATTGCGCACTGCAGCTACGCGTCGACGCAGGGCTGCATGACGGTGCGTCACTGTCGGTCGCAGCTACATGTCCGCACGAGTCGAGAGTTGACGCACATGCGTATGTACACTGTGTATGCTTGCCATACGCTTACGCAGGCGCAAGTGAACGTCGAGCTCAACAAGCGAGAGGGCTTCAGCAGTGACCGAGGCATCGAGGACGAAGTGATGGAGCGCGTGTGAGTCGAGTGAGGCGTGAGGTCGTGTGAGTTGTGAGTGAGCGAGCAGCTACAGTTGCGTTGCGGCTATTTTGCTATTTTTGAATATTAGCAGGTCGTTTTGCAGTATATTGACAACAAACACTGCTGTAATCGCATTTTATCGTATATCAGCTGTGCACAGTAGCAATATTTGAGTGGTTTGCTGCACCAATACAAAAAGCGCAGCGAGACAACACCTCAGATCTGCTCACCATCGCCATCGTGCTGCGTGCGTGCTGCCCTTGACGTGTCTGCGAACGTATCTACGAGCATCGCGCGTGCATCTCTGTGTCTCTGTGTTAGTGTGACTACACACACGCAGCGATCGAGCATGACAGACGACGACCACACGAGCGAAGGCGTGACGACGCAAGGCCGCGTCACGGGTCTGATCGTACCGCCGCCCGACATCCGCGCAGTCGTCGACAAGACTGCGCAGTTCGTTGCGAAGAACGGCCGCAGCTTTGAGCGCAAGATCGCAGGCGAGACCGTCTCGGCTAAGTTCTCGTTCTTGCGCGCAGCCGATCCGTACCACGCGTACTATGAGTCCAAAGTGAGCGCGTTCACGGACGAGGCCGAGCGCGCGGCAGTAGCAGCAGCTGCACCTGCGCCAGCTACAGACGAGCAGGACAGCAGCGTTTTGACCACTAGTACAACAGACGCTGCTACAAACGAGGCAGCTGCAGCCGAAGCAGCCGCAAAGGCGTCCGAGGATGGCGGCGCCGTCGTGATCGAGAAGAAAGCCGTCGAGGCCATGACCGCGTCGGTCGTGCGGAAGATCAAGGAGACGCCGGAGCTCGCGCCTCCGCCCGCCGAGCAGTTCACGATTCACCACCCCGTTCTCTCCGCGCTCGACCAGGAGATCCTGTACCTCACAGCGCAGTACACGGCGCTCAGCGGCACGGCGTTCCTTGAAGGCCTCGCGACGCGCGAGCAGCGCAACCCGCAGTTCGACTTCCTCAAGCCCACGCACGCGCACTTTGCGTACTTTACTGCGCTCGTTGAGAGCTACGCCAAGGTGCTCGCGCGCACAGACGAGCAGATGGCGAGGTATGTATTTGAGTGAGCATGTATGGGGATGAATGCGGATTTATATGGATGTGCGGACTTACGTGAGAGTATTGGCATTGCGGTATGCATCTTTATTGAGTTTATGATGAAAGAGTGCATGGACTGACACTGTGCGTACTTATGCGAGTGATACAGAATAGAAGACGGTATCGACCGCATGAAAGTGCTCGATCGGTGCGTCCATCGCCTCGAGTTTGACCGCACCGAGCAGGAGCGTAAAGCGCTCGAGGCCGCTGCGAGTGACGCTGAGCGTCTCGCGCTCTCGCAGATCGACTGGCACGACTTTGTCGTCGTTGAGCGCATTACACTTGACGACGCCGACGAAGAAGCCGCGGCTGCTGCGGCGGCTGCTGCTGCTGCTGCGGACGCGGACGCGAGAGGCTCGGACGACGACATGGACATGGACGACGATGATTCAGATGCGGAAGGCGGCTCGAAGCCGGCGATTACAGTCGTCGAGGACTACGTGCCGCTTGCGACCGCACCGACTACTGCGCCAACCGCACAGCTATTGACGGTCGACGGCAAGGCCGTAGCATCAGCGGATGCGAACGAGCACATGCGCATTTTGCTCATGAACCCCAAGTGGCGCGAAGAGACGCAGCGGCACCTCGAGAAGCAAAAGGAGAGCTCGTTTGCTGCTGGTACTGCGATCGCCGACTCGCTCCGGCGCTTTGCAACGAAACGCGCTGACATCTTTGCGTCGTCGGCCGATGAGGAAGCGCGACTTGAGCAGGCGACAGCAGCGCCAGTTCAGCAGCAAACGCAGCAGCAGCAGCAGCAAGTGCCAGTGCAGGACAGCGTCGATGTGGATATGATGGACGACGACGATGACGATGACGACGATGATGAGCGTCCAGCGACTGCAGCGTCAGTGTCGGCAACACGGTCGGCAGCACCGACATCGGCGCCTGGTGCGCTTGGACAGGCACCGCTGCCGCCTCGGCCAGGTTTTGCGCCGTTTGGGTACCCGCCTGGTGTCGCGCCTGGGATGCTGCCGCCAGGTGTCGCGCCGGGTCCACCGGGCGTTGGATTTGCGCCTGGGATTGGCATGCGGCCACCGGGGATGATGGGTCCACCAGGTGTGCGGCCGCCCGGCAGTATGATGGGTCCACCAGGTGTCGTTGGTGGTCCACCTGGACTGACTGGACCACCAGGGGTGCCGGCAGGACCACCTGGCGTCCCACCGCTGAGCTTTGCTGTGCCAGGCGTCCCACCACCACTGCCTGCTGCTGGCGTCCCACTTACTGCTGCGGGTGTGAGTGCGAGCCAGTCAACTGAAGACACCGAGCCAGCAGCAAAGCGGCAGCGAACCGACACGGCGCTGCTGCCCGAGACCGAGTTTGCAGTGCTGCATCCAGTACGTCTCGTTTGTCTCAGCTGTTTGAGTATCTATGTATATGTGATGGGCAGACGCTCTAACATTGTGACCTCTCATGTGTCTCATTTGTGTATTTGTAACAGGGTAATGTGCGGCTCGTGATCGCAGTGCCAAACGAGCCCGAGCACGCGCAGTGGCAGCTCGCAGGCCAGACACTGAGCGTCGAAGTCGACATCCTGAGCTCAGTTCGCACTGTGAAAGAGAAGGTCATGGCTGCGCTCGCTGGTATGCCCGTGAACAAGCAGCAGCTCAAGAGCTCACTTGGGTTCCTCAAAGACACGCTCACCTGCGCGCACTACAACTTTGTCGACGGCACGACGCTCGAGCTGAGCGTGCGCCAGCGCGGCGGTCGGCGCTAGTGCAATTGGTGGTGGTTGCAATGACCCGAACACACCAGGCAGGTCATCAGTTCGTGGCGGTCAGGTCAGCTTAGCTGGTGCCAAGTGCGTATGTGACGAATCGATCACACAGACAGACAGAAACAACTAAACACACATACACGCATACGCATGACCTCTTGGTCCATTCGTGCCTACCGGGCGATGCGTCATGGTGTTCTTCGGATATGCGCTCATGTGAGATCGCAAAGCAAAGTCTCTGCGACGACTACTCGCTCGATCTGGGCATGTCGGCATGTCGTCATGTCGTCAGCAGCGAGCACGAGTGTGGAAGACGCTCGCACACATGCGCATGTATGCGTGAGGGATAGAGCGCCGTGTGCATGTGCGACAACTGGATCGATAAGCAGC
>JAADWX010000647.1:0-16988 GCA_023336405.1 Globisporangium echinulatum | reverse complement strand
GCTCCAGACGCCCGAGTCGAGCGAGAGCGCACCCGAAGTCACGCTCGGCAAGGCTGCGATCGAGGAGGTCAAGGAAGAGGAAAAGCCCGTCACTACAGCCACGTGAGACCGAAGTGTGCACGCGCAGCTTCACCATCACAATACACAGCGGCATCACGCACTTGGTTGTACACCGACTAGTACTCTGCCATTGTAGCATAGCTTTCACATCAGACATGACCGCACATGCACATCCACTTGATGCGTTGACTTGCTTCTTGTCCTGTCGTACATGCCTCGATAGGAAGTGGTGAATGCATGTTCATGTGTGACCAGTCAGTTTGCTATTGTGAGAGAACGGCGCGACTGCCCACGACGTTTGCGCTGCTGTCGCCGCATGGCGCGATGAGTAGGAAGGACGACAACAGTGGTCTGCGCAGCCCGCGGCTCGCACTGCCGAGTGCCATCACATCCAATATCAACAGCAACAACAGTCGCAGCAACACCAGCAGCCGCTCGCCGATACTGCCACTGCAGTTTTACTCGCATCACGTGGACGCGGACGCACTGTCACGCGACGACAGCGACGAGCGCTCCGTGTTCCAGCGCTACGTTGCTGAGACGCTCAGTCCTAGTCGCGGTACGAGTTCTGCGGCCCACGCGCCAGCTGCAGCAGCTCCACGCCTTGTGATCCGATCGCCACGGCTGCAGCAGCCGCCGATATCTCCAGCATGTGCCGAGACGACCATGAGTCTGCTCTCGAGTCTCAGCAGTCCCCGCACCGCTACCAAGCGGCGACAGCTCGACATGCCGTCATCGCAGTCGCCACTAAGCGGCCGCTACATGATGCGGCCGTGCTCACCTGTTGGCGAGCTGCCACCCGAGGTCGCAATCGCGTCGCCACGCACACCGCGTCGCCGCGCGATTCTCGCACAGAGCGACGTTGACAAGATCACGCAGTGGCTCGAGAGCCTTGCGCGCGAGACCCGTGCATTCGGATCGTACTACCTCTACTGCGAGACGCTCTTTCGCGAGAGCCGCGTGCTGTACCAGGGCAAGCCAACGCCAAACCGACTGCAGACCGCAGTTGCGTTCCACTGTCTCTGCAAAGCCACGAGCGTGTTTGCGCGCCACGAGGACGTACTCGCTGCGATCTGTCGTGATCTCGGCGCTGCGCTCTTTGTGAACCACGACGCGCTCCCGATCGGCGCTGGCGAAATCGAAGCACTTGAGTGCTTCTCGCACCTGCTGACATACTACGACAACCAGCGCCAACTCGAGCAGCAGCGCGACAATCATTACGACGGTGCGTATATATACGATTTTGTATTCAATTAGGTATACGACATGACATGGTCATATCAGCACTACTATCGTACTACTACTACGACTGTACATGTCGACAACGTATAGATGACATGTCGCTGGGACAGACTGATCGACGAACTGACATGCCGCGTGTGACTCGCTATTGGTCGCAGACATCCGCAAGCAGCGCGCGCACTATGAGCAGCGTCTGCGCGACGAGCAGCTAAAGCTCGGGACGCTCCAGGATCTCGAGCAGCGGTACCAAATCAAGCAGCTCGACACGATCTCGCACCGCACGACGACGCAGAACGAGCTCCACGACCGACTGACGGGCGTGCTGCAGCACTTTCAACACATTGACGACACCGACAAGCAAAAGGTCGTGCTGAGCGTGATCGACTCGCTGCGCGCGCACGTGACGGCCGACACGCTCTTTGCAATCACCGAGCACATGAGCATGTACGAGAAGGACAAGCTCCTGCATCAGCTCTTCCAGGGCGAGATCGGCCAGATCACAGAGTGCGTGTCGTCAAGTGGATCGTCGTGTGTGTATGTCGGATGTGTAAGTGTCTCGACGTAATCTGCACAGGTGCTGCTGCAGCATCGTCTCACATCTCACGCATACCCTCACACATATACAGAAAGATCCGGTCCGAGGTGCTCATGAGTCTGGGCGCTCAGCAGAACGCGATCCTCGAGCGCTCAGTGACGCGCATCACGCGCTTCCAGGCGCTCATCTCGGGACTCGTGCACCCGCCGAGCACTGACAGCACTGCTGTTGCTGGAGACAGCACCAGCGTCGACGGTTCCCAACAGTCACAACCTCAGTCTCAGCACACAGACTTTCGCACGTTGCTGAGTGACGACGATCTGTGCGACCAGGACCGCAAAGTCCTCGAAGCAGTTAGCGACGTGGTCGACGAACTCGAGCTCGAGAAGCGCCGGAGCGCCGTGCTCACCGCCAAGCTCGACGAGGCCGAGCAGCTCGTGACGAGTCTGCGCTGGAAGCTCAACGCGCACCTCGCTGAAGCGCAAGACGTTACGGTCAAGCACGCGACCGACGTCGAGGGTCTGCAGCGCGAGCTTGCAAACCGAGTAACTGCAAGCGAGGACAAGGCCGTGCAGACCGACCGGCGCGGCATCGGCGGCGACGACGATGATGATGACGACGGCGACGACACTGACGACCGCGATAGTCGACGCGGCGGTGCGCACGGCAAGCATCGCGCATCGCGTCGACGACCTACATCGAACGACGACGAGGACCTGATCCTGAAGAACCGGCGCGTGAACAAGCTCGGCGTCGGTATTGCGAGCATCATCGAGCAGGCCAAGATCCCATCGAGCAAGATTCGGAAGATCCTCTCGAAGCGCAAGCCACTGACGCTCAACGAGCTCCATGCGATCATTGTCGGGTACTATCAAGCCAAGATGTTCCAGGACGTGCAGGACGACAACGCGGGGAAGCTCCGGTCGAACCTCGCGCAGTTCATCATGGAGATGTACGTGCTGCACTACGGGCTCAAGGACCTCGCAATCAGCCAGCTCGTGTTCCTCGACGCGTCGATCCGCAAGCACGCGCGTGTACGTACTTTGGTCCTGTTTACTCAATCGATCGATCGCTCTTGCTGCCCTAGTGTGACGATGGCAACTGGATGCTGACAGTCGCTGCTGCTGCTGCCGTCATCTGTCGTCTCTATCGCTTGGCGCTGGGCAGGAGAGTGCGCGCGTGCGCACGTTTGGGCTGCTCACGGGCTCGCTCGATCCCGAGTCGCACGCGTGCTCGGTGCAAGGCATCGACTTCTTCCTCTTTGTCGTCGTCGTGATCTTCAACGGTACGTGTGACTGTGTGCGCAAGGTTTTGTCGGCTTCGCTCACAAACAGAGCTAGACTGATGAACAACTCGTACGACTGTGCTGTGTGTCAACGCAGCTGGTGTGTACAAGAAGGGCCGAAAGCAGGCCGTTGCGATCGCGCAGAACCTCAAGGCGATCTTTGGCGACGGCATCTTCTTGAGCGCGAAAGCCACGACGGTCAAGAGCGACCTCGTGTGTCAAGCTGTCGACCTCGTGTTCTCGTTCACGCGCAACGATCCAGGCGGCGCGCTCGACCAGCTCAAGGACGAACTGCGGCGTGGCAACGGTGCTGTTGGGCTCCCAGCAGTTGGAGCAGTAGTCAGTGCTACTAATGCCGCAAGCAGCAACACCAGCAGTCTCGAGATTGACTTTGTGCTCGAGAAGGTCATGAACTACTGGTTCCAAGTGTACGAGCAGCAGATCCAGGACATCCACGCCATGTTTGCGCTCGTCGATGCGAACGGCGACGGCATGCTCGACTTTCGCGAGTTCTGCGAGATCGTCGTCGTGCTCGAGCCCGACATTGACCGGCGTGATGCACTCGCGCTCTACAACCGCGCTGCAGGCGACGACCACGTGATCGACAAGGACGAGTTTGTGCAAGTTATGCTCGCTCACCAGCGCGGCTTGATCCTCAAAGAGTTCTATAGTGGCGACTCGAGCAAGAAGATCATTTTGGGCATCCAGCAGCGCAAACACACGCTAGGTGGTAATGCCTCTGCGAGCCCGAGCTCGCGTGGCGCTGGCATTGACGCTGCCGAAGCAGCAACACTGTCGACGCACAGCACTGCGTCGGTCGAGTATCAGAGCCTCGCGGGTGCCATGGACGAGCTCGATCGCGAAGAGTCGTACGCATCGCTCGCGGCCGCAATGAGCAGCATCACGACGCGCGCAGCAGCAGGTGGTTTGGACGACGAGGAGGATGACGACGACGAGAATGACGCAGTGGTCAGTAGAAGTACAAGTGACTGCGCCAGTGGTTCAGGCATGACTGAGAACGTGTCGTTCATGACGCTCTCACGGTTGTCAGTGTGGGCAGCCGAGGCGAAGGGCAAGTTACTCGGCGTCAAGGCAACGCCACCATCGTCGACAGCACTGCCAAACGCATCGACACTTGCACAAGCGCGCAAGAAGCCTGCAAATAGCGCGCTGCGTCCAGTGTTGGAGCAGAGCACGGACGGCGACTTTGAGACCGAAGTCGACACACTGCTGCGTGAGGCGCTGTCGAAAGCCAACATTCAGGTCGGCGATCTGCTCGAGTAGCGAGCGGTAGGAGCCGGACAGAGCGTGTTGAGACAGTGGCATTGCGAACACAGGCAGCGGCAGTGTCTCCTAGCAATTGCGTGTGGATAAAGACAACAAGGTTGCATTGTCTCGCTCTCGCTGGTAGTTTGCGTCTGCACCATTCGCGAGCAGCACAGTGCACGCCTGTGTAGGGGGAGAAACACTGTGCGCCTTTGGCTTGTTGTACTTGCAGCCTGGACCAAGTACATGCGCATAATGCATCTTGCAGACTCGCACACATCGACCTGTCCATCCACGATTTGCAACGAGTCACAGTGCGGCGACTTCAATGATTCGACTTTGCACTACCCGCTTCCTCTCAACCGCGTATGACGCTACCAGTGTTGTGGCACTGCTTGGTTCGTACTGTCAGCGACCGAATTCGCGTACGGCGAAAGCAAGGTGTACTACGACATCAGCGTCATCCCGCCGGAGGATCGTGCGTTGGCTACAATGTCTGCCGCGAGTTCACGCTGCGAGTCGGTTTCAATGTGCCGATGATGGTCGTGCCGACCAACTACGCTGCTGCACAGTCATATGTCTCTACGACGGCTATCCCGATGCGTACCAATACCTGTCGGACAACACCGAGGTCTCTAGCCGCAAAGACGATAAGCACTTTAGGTTTGCTCTGTCCGTAGCCACACTCATTCCCTAACTGACCAAGCGAGCAAGATACTTGCGTATCAGACCCACTTCAGCATTCTCAAATCTTGACACTGTGAAAACGCTGGCGCTCTGGATCTACGTAATTCGGTCTGGGATAGCGAACGAGCACACATGTGACATCACGAAAACGTACAGTGCCGCTTTTCGGGCAAGACGACAAATCATCGTCATGAATATCGTAGTGAGCGGTACTCGAGAGGCAAGTCGAGCGCGGCGTTCTTACCCGACTCGTGGCTGTTGTCGTCGTTCTGTGTTCACAGACGACAGGAGGCACGTTCAAGGTCAGAAAAAATCGATATGTTGTACGATCAACATATCAGATCAAAATCTACGCTATGATTTTAAATACTCACATAAGAACGACGCCTGTACGTGGAAAACGCAACACGCGACTTTTGGCAACTATCGGAGAGGAACATGCTTGAGCCGACATGTTGTTATTGTTCAAATACAGTTGTTCAAAATGGCTCTGTTATTAAGGGTACTACTCAAGACGCTGGTTTCAAGGTCAGCAATTACAGGACACAGGCCTATCTGACACATGATTGGCTCGAAACACAAGCATAGAGGTGAGCAATCTCAACAAACATATGAAACGAATAACGATAAACATAAATGACGGTGACATGCAACGAGTTCATTAATAATAAGAGAACGACAAAAGATGCAATCAACCGGTAAGTCGTCCGATTTGTACATTTATAATGAGAAACGCTGTACAATTAACATGTCGGATTGGAATCTACACTACGAATTTGAATAGACTCACATAAATACGACGCCTGCACTTGGAAAACGCGACTTTTGGCAACTATTGGTGAGGAACATCATGCTTGAGCTATGCTACATGCTGAGACTAACGCAGGCCGCGAGTCGCCATTGCCCCACATTTCAAACACATCAACACCAATACTCGTACCGCGCGATCCTGTTGCTGCACGCTGGACATATACTTGATGTTCCGCCGCTTTGTGATCGTGTGCATTAAAATGTTGCAATAGTCACGAACAACATGTCACATGTATGCATTCATGCATCCGTACCGAAGTCTTCATCTCTCGACCGCCCCCCATTGACACAAGATTTGATTTTTGTCACACCAAACATACAACGTTATGCGGGGGCAATACTTTGAATGCACAAAATGTGTGGTACCGCACGGCACGTCCATCAAGCGTGGCTAATTCATCTACGTGACAGCGGCTGGGAACCCTAGGCAGTTCGGCGTGACATCAACACGTAGCACCGGATCGATATGTCTAACATACCCAATACATACACGCCACATGACCCCAGTGTGGGACCATGAGTCGAACGTGCAACATGCACGACCTTGCAGCAAGCTCGCATGAACGCATCACAGACAATTCGCCGTCTGCGCACGGCATGACCATGAGATCTTGATCCCTACCGATGCGATTATCAGCTGCGATTTCCAGTTATGCACCTCAGCCATGTAGCGAGTAATTGTTATAACATAGAAAACGCAACATAATGTTCAGCACTCGTGAGAACCCTTGAGCATGGAATTAGTCTGTTACAGCATGACTTTAAGATCTTGATCCGTCACTTATGTGACGGTAATGGCGCATTACGTTGTAGCGACTACGAGGCGGCAACATTACCTAGTCAAACGCGAGCACGGACGGATAGGTGTAGTCGGGCTGAAACATGATGTTCGGCACTCATGAAAATCATGAACCCTCGAATTCGCAGTCTGTTACAGCATGACCATACGGTCTTAATCCCTCACTTATGCGACCTTGATGGCGCATTGAGTTGTAGCGTATGCGATGTAGCAACACCGTCCTATTAAATGCGAGCATAGACGAATAGGCGTAGTCCGGCCGAAACGTATGGTGCAACTTGTTGACCACGGACCTGAACTTTTACGCGCGGTTGTAATATCTCGGGTCTGCGTTGTTTGTGTGGTGCAAATAGACCATCACGTGCTCGAATCGATATATATGTACTACAACGAGCGGCGCCTGTTGACATTGTCGCTCAGAGGTCTATGATACGGTACGTCGTTTGTGTGCTCTTACATGCAAGCAACAGACCGAGATAAATAAGGATCGCGCGCCTCGATCTAAATAATCTCGTCTGTCTTTTGCGGATCGTGTGCTGCCTATTGAGCAACGATGCGACTAACGCGAGATTCGGCGTGTGATAACGGTTCGTCACCTTCACGATACGGCGCCACAGCGACATCGGCATGAAAATAAGGTACAGCGTGGTACGTCTAACACGCCAGGACCACCGCGTCATAGACAGACGGCAATGACCAGTCTTCGTCCTCGTCCGCCTTATTCTCGTCATTTGCAGTCACTTCCGGTTCGATCACTTATGCGCTCGCCAACGCTCATAACGTCTTCTCGCACACCTGGGTGTTGCCACCAACTGGTTAGTCATAGTCGTTCGCGATGTTGGTGTTGACGAGTCTCGCATGACGCAATCTACCTGGCGTAGCAGCAGTGTCGTCTCGCTCACAGGCGCTCGCGGGATCACTGTCGCTCATGTGGTCGGTCTTGGAGGTGTCGTTATTCGCGTGGTTGGTCTCGGCGGCGCCAACGCGTTCGCAGTCACTCTCGGACTTAGTCTCGGATGCTTCGACGCGCTCACAGGTGGTAATTCTGTGCTGGTAGGTAGCGCTGACACTCGCTTCCTAAGCGCGACATCGGTGTTCAGTCGCGGCGGCGTGGCCTTGCGAACAACCAAACAACGCCAAATGATTACACCGGGCAGTTGCACTTTGTGCCCTACTCTCGGCCTAAACCCGTGACTCTATTTATTAAACATGATTTGTTCGTTTATGCATTGATTGATTAGCGTGATGTTTGTAAAAAATAATTGGAGTTTTTTGCGATCGAGATCTATTTTTTATGCTCTACGTAGAACACGTTAAACAAGTTAGCTTGCTACAACATTTGTGTTCGGGGGTATATATGAGAGATGATGCTGTGCTACAAGTCAAAAAGCATTTCAATTTTTTCGGAAATGTACTATCGTCTTTACAACGTCAGTTAATTTAATTCGGCTGAGCAAACTCTTGCAACACTATGATCGAGTAACAGCGCATATATGTCGCGCAACGTTCAAGGCAATGCTGTCCGCAAGGTATGTGGACCGCTGTCATGTTCTCGCTTGACAAGTCCATCAAGCCACATAGTTAGGGTTGGGCAGTCCAACGCTGAAATGAAGAAGCTTGAGTGTAGAGCCGCTCTTCATAAAATACTTTAGGTACATCAAGCTAGGTACGAGTAGTGGGTGTTGGTGCAGCGTGTGTGTCAGCTGACGGTTTAGTAGCGCCGTCTCTAAGCCAATCAAAGGTCAGCACTTGTATTGGTGGGCAAGAGGCGCCTCAATCTCAAACTCAGTTCAATTTCTCTCCTTTTGGCTACTTTTTTATAGTGTACTCTAGTAACGGGCAGCGTGATCAGACACAGGGCAGTTTATCGTGAGTTGAATGCGGCACACGTAGATTTTGGACGAGGTACTAAAAGTCGAGTAAGTCGACGAACACGGGCGAGGATAGGCAAGTGCTTGTGCCTTCGACAATGCATATTTTGTTGCAATATATTTTGACCACACTTCAGAAAGTCGCATGTAATCAGCAGACTGCATAATCCTCCTATTCTTTAAAAAAGAGTTTATTAATCAGGGTTTTATAACAATTATCTTGCCCATTATTCGCTTACTCATCACCAGTACTCATACGAGCAATATATTCTAGCTGTCGACTGCGCGCATTCACATAGCAGCTCCGTGAATGGGACCTGCATGTCGGCGATGAAAGCTCTTTTTCTAAGGTCCTGCAGCATAAATGTCGACTCAACATGTGCAAGGTGGTGTACGTGTATGACTCAACACACGACATCGACAAGATCAAACTACCAAATATATCATGTCCAAGACGTGTCGCACACTGTGCCTACGGCTGCGTCTATACGCGCGGCAGGACCATCTCAGTTACAGCAGCTGGAACCCGAGTAGGTTCGTCATGTCGGTACGAATCGTGTACACGTCGTGGTGCAACATCTGTAGTGCCGACTGACCAGATGTGTAGTACCGATAGGCGACAGTGTGGCTGGCGCATTCTTTGGGCTTCGGCGACACATCCTGGTGGTTGCGAACCACAGTTGCGGAGCCGCTAAGACGGTACGACGACGCTGAGTTGGCCTGCTGATACGCACAACATAGAAAACATGATAGATCGACTCTGGCACTTGTTTGGTACCATGATTCGGACGTGCAATAAACTGTCTCCGAACAACTTGTCATTAACATCTTGGTTCCCCAGATATTTGACATGTCGGTGAAGTAATGACTCGCCGTGTTGCCTATCCATTCTGTTTTCTGGTCGAGCTGATGTTGTCATTCTGCTCATATTCTTCTGCTGTCACGTCATCACGTTGCCATATACCTGACGTCGTAGCTAAAGCAATTACCTGGCCGTTGAGATTGAACTATCACTAAATATACACCATATTACACATGAATAAATGCGACTCGCGAGGTGTACCTGTTTGTCATATGAATGTGATAACACGGAGATACCGTCTGATCGAATTTACAATACGCCATCTCAACAATATACTTGGTGGCGAGGTATTGCTGCATTGTTCACTTGCTATCCATGCACATTTACGTCTATAATGTTTTTTTTGAAATGCCATCTCAACAACTTCCACTTGGCGACTAGATATTAAATTATATTTTATCGTTGTTTAGTGGCAATGCATAATTATTGAACCCAGCAGGACAACTGTTAATAAATTATGTTGTTCGCATAATCGAAGTTGCTGAAATCTCTGCCTAACTTTTAAGTTGCAAAACACGAGGCTTGCTATTTGTGGTTGGGGTATTATAGCACACGCTAGCTAAGTCAACCGTCAAGACAAACACGCGCATGCGACACAGAAGTTCGTGAACTACGACCTGCCTCACAGCGAGCTATGCAAGTGGGCCGCTGTCAAGTTTTCGCTCGACATGATCCTAGCTAAGTCAACCGTCAAGACGTAATGACGTACTTGCAAAGCAAAATCAACATGCTGCTTGACAGCCGCATCAAGCCACATAGCATCATTTCCACTGCTCGAGAACCAGTGGACCGTGTGGATTTTTCGCGTGAAGTGCAGCATTGCGGTTGTGACGGGTGTCAATTTGCCGCTTGATGCCTGTCGGTCTCGAAAAAGCGACTGCCAAGCTCGCTGCGCTCAAAGAGGCAGCATCTGCTGGCTACACTGTTGTTGGCCTGTACAATATGGATGAGAGATTTTTACTGAAGCGCCCCAGCATTACATGGCCAAGGTGATTTTTGAGAGTTTGGTAGCAGCGTCCAACAACGAAATTGCGACCTCCCACTTTAGCTCTCCTAACACCTTGGCACACCTGTAATCACAAAATGCCGGTGTTATTCAAATGTCCACATGAACTTTATTGCACTGCGCCACATCGCAGTTGTGGTCAAGATCAACGCGATTCTAGTCAGACGCAGGGACGGTGTGTATAGCGAACAGGACGACATTCGGCGTTTGTTCAACGCCGACGTTCTTGTGGCCTTGCGCTGGGCGGAAGAAGGTTGGGACCAGGTGTTTAGGAAGCTTGAGTGTAGAGCCGCTTACCTCGTAAGGGACTTCAGTTACTTCAGGCTTCTTATATAATGCGATACCTGACTAGTACGAGTAGTTTGGCGTTGGCCCAGCGTGTGAGTCAGCTGCTGATTGGTTGGCGAGACGGTGTAGCAGCACCGTGTCTAAGCCAGTCAGAGGTCAGCATTTGTTTTGGTAACTTAGAGTGCCTCATTCTCAAATAAACAGAGTTCAATGTATCCCTTTTGACTAGTTTCCTTAATAGAGTACGCTAGAAACGGTCACAAAGTCCAGTAACAGGGCTATTCACCGCGAATCGCATGGACGAGGTACTTGTAAATCGGTAAATCTACCAATAACATATCTCGGCAGCTATCTACCAATATCACATCTCGGCTGCTATCTCCCAACAACATATCTCGGCTGCTATGTGTCTGTACGTAGATGACGTGAGGTACGAGCTTGTGATTGTGCAGATTGTATGCATACAATTCCTAAATCTGCTATAAACCTTCTAAAACGCATATTTTTGCCATATGTTTCGACCTCACTTCAAGGAGTCGCTAGTAGTTGATAAAACTAAGCGTCGCCAGCCAATCAGCACACTGCATAACCCTCAAATCCTTTCATTGAGGTTTGTTGATTAGGGTTTTTCATCATATTTAATGATTCGCTTACTCAGCTCCAGTACCAATGAGAAAAATATGAGTCCTTGATAAACAAAATGATGATTTCATATGTTTTGATCCCACTTCGTAGAGTCGGTTGTAGTTGATAAAACTAAGCACTAACTCTAGTTTCTTTTGATTAAAAAGCGCATAATTTTTTATTTGCCCATGATTCGTTTACTCCCAGTTCGCATTCTCTGATTGGCCAAAGCACCTTGATGACCGTTGAGATCGAACTATCACTGAATACACACATTTTACACATGAACAAAGCGACTCACCAGATGTACGTGTTTGTCAAAGAATGTGAGAACCCCAAGATACCGGTGTGACATTACCATCTCACCAACTTCTACTTGGTGACTAGGTATTGCTACATTATTCACTGGCTACCCATGCACAGTTATGACTATATTGGTTTGGAATGTTTCTATTATTATCAATCGCACCGTTAGAATTAACCTATGTACACTTTGTACAGCGGGGGGCATACTTATTGAACCCAGCTGGACAACTGTTAGTATTATATTTCTGATCTAGGAGTCTAATAACTTTGCTGAAATCTGGTTCTGCGTATGCTTCTTTATCTTCCACGCCTAAAAATTCGGTGACGGACAATAGTTGCTAACCAATTCATTTATAATTGCCAAAATGATGAAATATGGGTCATGATAACTCATTCTTTCTTTTATGGACTATATATGTAAATCGTTATGTGTCGTAAAAAATCCTACAATCTGCTATGTTCAACTCATTCGATACAAACACAGGTTGAGATTCTACAATCAAACCACGACTTTCTCAGTCGTCGTTTACATTTGAGATCTCCACACACACACGTCGATGCACAGGCACACTCGTTGTCTCTCAAGCAGACAGCTATTGCCGCCATGGCGTCTGTACCTCCTCTCTTTGCGAACGCGCTGCGCTACTCGCCCGGCGACCACGTGCGCACACCATTCGGCTCGGGCACTGTGCGCTCACTCAGGTTTGGTTTGCTCGCTCGTTATATGTGCTCTCGTAGCGCGCATCGCTGCTCTTCTGTGCTGCAAGTGCAACGCAACTGACGTGGCGCCTTGACTGCGCTATTGCAGCGACAACAATCTGCATGTCGAGGTGGAGCTCGCATTCGGCGCGACACTCTTTGCGACGGTACGTTTAGCTCGAGTCGTTTGAGGACGTCGTCGCTTGCTTGAACATCGTCGCTCATTCATGCATGTTGTTGCTTCTGCTGCTCTCCCTGTCCACCAGCGCGCGAGCCTCATCCCCGAGTTCCGCATGCTCGAGTGTGGCGAGATCCCGAAAGCGACCACTGTGCTCTTTGCTGCACCCGAGAGCATCAGCAGCAGCGCTGTAGCAGGCCGCACTGCGCATGGCACTGTGCAGTCATTCCAGTGCGTATCTGTCGGAGTATCACTATGCGTGTGTGTGTTCTGCAATGATGGGTTGTGGCAATTGAGCTGACTGAGTCGCCTCTGTGACTGTGCATGTCGATGCGCGGTGCTACGTGACGCGCGTTGCAGCATCCGCGAGCAGTGCTACACAGTGCTCGCGACCGCCGACAGCAACGACAACGATGCCACATCGACGACGCATCTGCTCCATGTGCGCACTTTATAGCTGCTCGCCAACGACTGAGACTTACATGGCACTTGGACACACTCGTACGCGATGGAACTGACTCTCGATTCGACTGCAACGCTGCTTGTGGTCGTCATGGGTTGCAGAAAGACGCACTGCGGCTAGCGCCAGGCACGCGCGTGCGCACGAAGCTCGGACTCGGCGTCGTCGATGCGTACAGGTCAGTCGCCCTCTCGAGTCAGTCGAGTTGGATCAGGTCTACTCAGTGCGGCAGTTGCGCTCACTCGATACGATTGCGTTCGTGTGCCTATGTGTGTGCGCTACTGAAGAGACTCAAGCGACTCGTACGTTGTGAAGCTCGACTTTGGTGGCGTCGGCTACATCATGGTGCGTCCTCGTGCTCTCTCTCTTTCTCTATCCCTGCGACTCAGTCGCGCTCGAGTCGCTTTTACACATATGTCCTATCGACTGCATCTCACCCACCACTACTAATGCTGAGGCGTCTTCTGTTGTGAACGGTTTGACGTTGGTGACGCGCAGCCGCAGGACGTTGCGTGCGTGGACTTGCGGTTGCTCGAGCGCGTACCAAAGCCGCTGTCGGCCGACGCGATCTTTGCAGAGTTTGACGGCCGTATCACACATGAGGACGCCGAAGCGCTGAGTGCGAAAGCATACGCGACGCACCGGCGCGTGCAGCAGTTCTGCGAGCAGCACGCCGAGACGATCTCGTTCCTCTCGACAAACGCAGCGTACGGCAACGAGTACTCGCGTGCGCTCAGCGCATTGTTTGACCCAGCGCTTGGTGTCGCGACAGACCGCGTCAAGGTCGCTGGTGCAGCCGAGCTCGCAAAGCTCCAGGCGCTCGCAGCGACGGCAAAGCAGACGCTCGAGAACGAACTGCTCGGCGGTAAAGACGCGTCGGCGTTCCTCGCGCAGGCGGCCAAGGTGCTCAGTCAGCTCAAGAACACGAGCGAAGTCCAGGGCCTTGAGCAGTCGCTGCGTGCACGTGCGGCCGAGGAGATTGCGCTCGCGAAGCGCCGGGTCGCAAAGGCAGACGCAGCAAGCGACAGCGACGCGGTGGCAGATGCAGCAGCAGCAGCAGCAGTGCCGAGCCAGCGGCTCGTGCTCTCAGAGGTTTTGCAGGTGCTCGAAGCGCGTGTGAAAGCGCAGCAGCAGCGACTCGCAAGTGCGCTCAGCAATAATACTGGCGGTCTCAATGGCACGGTGAGCGCCGAGTCGCTGCAGCTCGAGCTGTTCGCGACGCTGCAGCAGCGCGAGTCGGACTTTGTGCGTGCGCAGGACACGATCGCGCATCTCGAGCAGCTCGCGAGCGCCAAAATGGGCGTGCCGTCGCTCCGTGCAATGGACCCGAGTGCGCTGCTTGCGCGCGCCGAGGCATTGCTGCCGCGCGTGTCGGCCCGTGCCGGTACGTTTGTCGAGTCGACCGAGAAGTACTTTGCGCAGATGCAGCAGAGCGCGCAGGGCCAGACGCTACTGCGCAAAGCCCAGCAGCTCGTGCAGGCTGTCGACGACCCGGACGCGTTCTGTGGCCACGTGACGCGCGCGATCGCGGACGTGAAGCTCGAGTCGCTCGCTGCGTGGGGGTCGTCACTGAGCCAGGACCGCGCCGCGCGGCAGGCGTTCGTCGACCAAGTGAAGAACCACTGCCTCGACTTCTTCCTGTCCGTGCTCCCGACGATCCAGGTCGATACGATCGCAGGCGTCGAAGACAACGTCGAGTACGCGATTGCGCACCTCGACCTGTCGAACTTTCAAGTGCGCAAAGAGCGCGTGAAGGTGCGCATGGGCACGGTCGCCGACGAAGAGCTCTTCACCGTGCGCGCGACGCACCTCACAGCGCTGCTCCAGGGCTTTGACTGGACGTTTGCGCAGCGGTCATTCCCGTACTTGAACGGCGGCGGCCTTGCCGATGCGCATCTCACTGGCGGCGCAATCGCACTTGGGTTTAAGGCCGAGAAGCATGTCGTCGACGCAGCAACAGGCGAGCTCAAGCCCGTGCTCGTGCTCCACTCGCTCGAGATCGAGATCACGCAGGAGCTCAAGCTCACGGTCCAGGGTAGTTGGTTCAGCGCCGTGTACAACGTACTCGCGTCCGTGTTTGCCGAGCTCATTCGCGAATACATTGCGAAGACGATGGAGAGCAAGCTGCTTGCACACGTGACGAAGTTGCTGCGTACGCTGAACGCGCACATGGACGAGTACTGGCCACTCGTGTTCCAGTTGCTTGACATCCGCGTCGAAGACCTCCCAAGCGCGAGTCCATGGCGCGGCGCCAAGGCGCTCGACCTGCAGCCCCAACAGGTTGAGTGCGCGTTTGCTGACCGACGCGCCGTGCCGTTTGCGTTTGCGCGCGCCGTGCTGAACAAGCATGTTGTCGTAAGCCGTGTGCTCGAACCACCGGACGCAATGAGCAGCAGCGACCTCGCGCGCGTCCCGGTCGGTGCGAGCGTGCTTGCGATCAACGGCCTCGCGTGCAACCGCTTGACGCTCGACGAGTTCCGCGCGCTGATCGAGCACGCGCTGCCCGAGCCGTTCACACTGCGGTTCTCGCTCGCAGTCGAGGACGCAGCACCGCACCGACGGCAGCGCGTCGTGCCGCGCGCTCAGCGGGTCGCTGTCACGTTCAAGCACGACGGTCCGTTTGGCTTTCGGCTGCGGAGTCGACCGCTCGCGCCGTTCGGTACGATCGTCGTCGGCTTCACTGAGCTGCCGAGTGGTAAGCCGAGCGCTGCGCAAGCGAGCGGCAAGATCCACGCCGGTCACCTGCTGCTGCGCGTGAACGACGTCGACTTGCGCTTCCGGACGCTCGCACAGACGCTGCAGATCCTTCAGGAGACGACAAAGCGACCCGCGACGCTCCACTTTGCACCGAGCCCCGACGGCGTCGTGACGCTGCGCGACTGGCCGCCCATGCTCGAGCTCGAGCTCTCGGACGAAGAGGCGGCCGACGGACGCAACTACTGCGTGCTCGCAGCGTTTGCGCGCGTGCCGTCGTTTGCACAGCGCAGCCACGCAGTCGCGCGCAACGACGTGCTTGTGCGCGTGAACGGCGAATCGATGCTCGCACCGACGCACGCGGGCTTTGCAGCGATCATGGCAGCGCTCAAGCGCGCGTCGGACACCCAGTGCCCACTGCACGCCGTGTTCCTCACGCGCGAACAGTACGCTGCGATGCGCGCGCACATGGTGCAAACAGCTGCGACAACGAGCTCCGAGCGCACAAGCGCTGCTGCTAGTAGCCATAGTGCAAGTACAAGTGTCGTCGGTGCTGATAGCGACGATTCAGTAGTCCTGGACGCTGCCACTGCCGAGGCGCCACAGACACTCGACAGCGAAGCGGCGTTCCTTGCGACGATAGCACCACGTGAGCTCGTGTTCCCGCGCGCACCGCTTGGTATCCTGTTTGGGAACCTCGATGACGAGGCCGCGTACGTCCGTCAGTTCATCTCGAGCGCCGGTCCGGCTGAGAAGTGCGGGCTGCTCATGCTCGGCCATGCCGTGCTGCAGGTGTGCGGCACGACCGTGCCGACCGATGCGACGCCTGCGGTGATTGAGCAGATGATCGCAGACGTCGAGCAGCGTGAGAAGCCGCCAAAGGCGTATACGATCACAGTGCGCGACCTGGACCTGGAGCGCGAGCTCATGAAGTAGCAGTACAAGGTCAAAGTGTCTTGCGAGCGTTGCGAGGTGTCAGGGCCGAGCATAGTAACACCCTGAAGATCGTATTCGAGATGATGAATCAACAACATGTCAGTCGAGACGGACGCACAGCTTGACGTCATTCGTCACTTTGATTACATCAGGAGTATCATCTAGTGCACGTTGGCACTCGCGATGTCACGAGTGTCTAGATTCGACTCGTTTATGCGTCTCGCAATCGCATGCGACAGACGTAGACGACGACGGTATGACAGTCGAAACGTGTCGGTCTTGTATCCATCGTTGTTCCCACACCATTGATCTTACATAGTTCGGGCATGAGGTCGCTTGATGACAACAAACCACAGTAGAGTATCCACTTGTAAAGCCAT
>JAADWX010000646.1:0-17051 GCA_023336405.1 Globisporangium echinulatum | reverse complement strand
TCTACCTCTCAGCCGCAGTGGAGCAGATCTGACCACGACAACGTGCGTGTGCTCACGCACAGGAGCAATACAAAGTCGTCCCACGAAATGGGTGTGTTGCTCCGCGAGACAGCGGTCGATTGCGGGATGAAGAAGACCCGTAAAATATATATATATTGAGACTATTATTGAGACTAACTATTATTTTGGCTGTTAAAAACACCTTAGTTACAAAATTCATCGATTATGTCCGCGAAATCGATGTTCAAATACATACTTTATACGACTCAATGTTTTTTTAATTATCTAAAATTTGACAAAATGCACTGCTTTTTTACAAACGTATTGTCTAAGAAATACATTCCAACAAAAGGCAATTAATGCAATAACTTAATTAAATACAGATGAACCGGCCTAATTTAATCCCTGTACAACTTGATACCCTTGTACATACGATGGAATGACGATCCTCCGACTCCGTTTCTATATAAATGTATGTAGCAAATTTGATGGTGGGTAGAAATGACATTTGATGAATCTTGTCAATTTTTGATATTTTGGGGTGCAGAATCTGGGTCAGTGGTGTGGGCCCGACTCTCCCACGCAACTGGTCTGGGTTCAAATCCTGCCTTCGTGCAGTCACAAAAGTGTCGTTTTTGGAAAGGGGTCGAAATCGTAAAATATTGTGGCTGCTTTAAAAACGGAGGTTTTTGCATTTGCTATCACTATCAATTTTGCTTGTTGTTCTGTTGCTATTGCATCGTTGGTCCAGCTGAAAAGTAGCTGCGAATCAGCGTCTGAGTGAGAGCATTTTCCTTCTCAACTCGAAGCTCTTCACGTAGCCGCTGCTGTAGCGTACGCATGTCTCCCATCACACGTTTCTCTAAATAGGAATGATCACCTAGCATAAAAATCTCTAACAGCGCCCACATTGTGTACAATGCGGATATCTGGAGACGCATCGGAGACGTCTTCACTCGTGGCGCCAGACTGCAGGTTCATCGTCATCGCTACTGTTTTGTGCTGTAAACAGGAACGCGACGTCCACACCTTCAGTCCGCAAGTCTGCAGCAGTAAATGGTTCCATCTCCGTGTAGTCCTCGTCTGCACAGCAAATGAAGTCGTCCAGGTCCATTAGGTCGCGGATGCACAGCTGCTGCATCTGCGCTAGTAGACTGATGTTCAGCTGCTCGTCGGCGTCGATCCGCGATCTGTGAGTAGTCGAACGACCGAGTACGAGCCCGGTGTGCCGAAAGCAATTCAGAACGGCCTCGCTCGGAACCTCTCGCCAGCAGGATTTGATCTACTTCATCGCTGTGAGCTGGTCAACTGTGTCGATGTTTGCTTGGGATCCTTGTTTATCCAGATCCAGTGCGTGCTGAAGTTGTCGATGCCGGTACCGACGCTTGAATGACGCGATGATCCCGGCGTCCATTGGCTGTAGCTTCGATGTTGTATTGAGGGGAAGAAACACAACAGTCACTCTCTGCAGTTCAATGCCGTTGACTGTGTGCGCTGATGCGTTGTCGAGGAGAAGCACGACGTTGCGCCGCTGAGCGTACATGTCGTCGTCAAATTCACGCAGCCACTCCTGAAACAGAACATCGGTCATCCACGCTTTAAGGTTGCTTCGATAGTAGAACCCCAGTTGATCGCCAGTCTTCTTCTGGAAACAGCGAGGCTTCTTCGCGTGCCCAATGATAAACGGCTCGCGTTTGTCCGAGCCATCCGCGTTGCACGCCATAGCAACGGTCACGCGAGTCTTGCTCTTCTTCGATCCTTCCACTTGTCGCCGGGCGATGGTCTTGTCGGGCGCGAGAAAGTAAAAGAGTCCCGTTTCATCCATGCTATAAATATCAGCTAACGAGACGCTCTCGAATTGCATCACGCTGCGCAGGTATCTGCTCAGCGTTGACCGAACCGCTCTCGCCGTGGACGCTCATCTGCTTGAAGCCGTGGCGTCTCTAGAATGCCTGAAGCCAACCGTTAGAAAATAACAGCAGCTGATCGTCCTGGACACCGCTTAGCGTGGCGAACCTCTTTGCTTTCGCTTTGATTAAATCTCCGCTCAGCATCGCGCGTTTCGCTTGGCACTGCAGCACCCAATTGGCAAGTGCTTCATCGACAGCAGGGAAGACTAGCGGTCGCGTTCACTTGCACTTGAGGTCGGCTTCCTTCACGAGCAGATACTTCGTGCGGTCGCGCAGGATGCCGGAGATGGTCCCCTGGACCGGCGCCTTGACGAGGCTGAACTCTCGCTTTGCCCTTGCCGCAAGCTGGAGCTGCGTGAGGGCGGCGTTAGCGTCGTGCCACAGGCAGATCTTCTTCTTCTGCTCGAATGTCAGGTTACAGTCATTTTTGGTCGTGACGGCATCGTCGTGATTTGCAGAATGTACTTGTCAAAGTGCTTTTAGTTGGGAGCAGGTTGGAATGGTCTGCTGCCGACGAATTCGTGCTCTTTTCGTTGTTTAGGTAGTTGCAAATGACTGGAAGGCGCTGCCCCCTTTATAATATGATCAAGCTGTTATAGATGATACCATTTCAGTCTACGGGTCATATCAAATTTGGCAGGTTTATCTGTACACACATTCGTCATTGGTGATGCTTTCTGCGAATTCTGACTCATCTGCTCGAGTTGCACAAGTGATCGATCTCACACACAAAAGCTTCGCTCGTGACATGAGGCCGAGTGCTGGTGGCCGTGCCATGGAGCATCCACAGGCGAATGGCCACGTCACGGAACCGACATCGCTGCTGCGCGACTTTCAGCGCGAGGTGCTCGAGCTCGTGCGCGAGCAGAATGTCGTTGTAGTCGGCAGCACGGGTATTGGCAAGACGTTTGTCGCGATCGCGCTGCTCGCCGAGCAGGACTACGCAGGCGGCAAGCGCGCCGTGTTCATGGCGCCGACGCGGCAGCTCGTGCTGCAGATCACCGCAAAGATCAAGCAGCTGAGTACGCTTGCGTGCCGCGCATACTATGGACAGGAAGTCGAGCTCTGGGACGAGCAGCAGTGGGTGCGCGAGCTCCGATCGACGCGCGTGCTCGTGTGCACGCCCGAGATCGTACGGAACGTCGTCGAGAAGGGCTACGTGCGCATGAACCGCATCAATTTGCTCGTGTTTGACGAGTGCCACCACGTGACGAAGCGCCATCCGTACGCGCAGCTCATGAAGATGTACGATGCTGCGAATCCAGCGGCGATGCCGCGCCTCTTTGGCGCGACCGCATGTCCAACGAACGGCTGTGCCGATGCTCTGCACGCGACGCTCAAGAAGATCGAGCTCGACGACGCGCAGATGGCGCAGTTTGCAGCTGCTGCGCCTGTCGTGTTTGAACTGTACAACAAAGCGTCGGTCGATAGCATCGGCCGTAACGATGCGGCTGCCATGCCAGCAGGCGACGCTAAGACGATCGCGCCTGCTGATACTGATGAAGCCGACGACACCAACGCGATACCGCTCGATATGCCACCGGACGACGCGCGTATCTGCGCAGTGCTGCAAGCCGAACTCACGGAGCTCAAGGCGCTCGAAGTGGTCGACAAGCTACTGAAGAAAAGCCGGAGCCGCCTGTTTGCAACTGCTGCTGGCCGCGCGAAAGCGACGACGAAGTTTGCGCGCCAGTGTTTTGACGTGTACAAGCGCCTTGGCGCGTGGTGCTTCTACCGGTTCGTCGAGCTCAAGATCGAGCGCCTCGCACGGGCCGCGTCGCTTTTGCTTGCAGTGCCGGGGAGTTACTACGGACTCGACTCGGACGCGGTCACGACGTTGATGCGGCTCGAGGCGAAGCGCATTCGCTGCGCGTTTGCAGCGACGCCAAAGCTCCGATTGATCGAGACGCTCGTGCGCACGAGTCTGCTTGATGCGACCGATGACGAAGCTGAGGATGATGACGATGGTGATGGTGACAGTGACAGTGGTGGCTCGCACGCTGCTGCTGCGTTCCTCGTGTCGGCACTCACGCGTGACAGAGCCGACGCCAGCGACTCGGAGATGAACGATGACGACGACGATGCTGACGGCAACGACCAACACGCGACGACTCCAACACACCGACGTGCATCACTGCAGGGCATCGTGTTTGTCCAGACGCGCATCGACTGCCGCGTCGTGACCGAGTACTTGAACGAGAAGTTTGCAGCCGACGCGAAGGCTAAGAGCGACGATGAGAGCGACGACGACGATGTTGCTAGTAGCAGCAGCGCCAGCCATGCGCTCGCAGACACGAGTCAAACGCCACGCGTGTGCGGCTGCATGCTTGGCCAGGGCTCGGCAATGGACACGGCGTCGCACGACCTCCCGACGTTCCAATCGACGCTGACGGACTTTGAAACTGGCGCGACGCGCGTGCTCGTGTCGACGGCCGTGTCGATCGAAGGCGTCGACTTTCCGCGCTGCGGCCTCGTCGTTGTGGCTGATCGCGTCGCGACGCCGCGCATGTTCATCCAACTGCGCGGCCGCGCGCGCCACGAAGACGGCGTCGTGTACTACCTCGCAGAAGCCGACGATCTTGATCACGCGCAGTACTTTCGACAGCTTGCAGCGGCCGCGAACGCGATCCACGCGCTCGACTTTTCGCATGACAAGGTCGCGTCCGTGCTCGCACTACCACGGTCGATCGCTGCCGACCGCCTCCTTGGCCACCCGTTCACGCCAGGTGAGACGACGTTTGTGATCGAGTCAACAGGCGCCAAGCTCGACTTGGACTCGAGCGTCCAAGTGATCAACCAGTTCACCCAGACGCTCCCACCGACGCTCTTTACGGTCGACCCGAAGCACATGTACACGTATCGCGACGCGCAGCACGGCAAGACGCCAATCTTCAAGTGCACGCTCACGCTGCCGCCGGAGCTCGAGCTCGCGCCGTTCGAGAGCGACTATATGCTATCGAAAGCGATGGCCAAGTCGTCGGTTGCGCTCGTTGCAGGTCGCACGCTCTGGGAGCGCGGGCTGCTCGACGACGCGCTCAACTCGGTGTATCGCAAAGCGAAAGGCCGCGCGAACCAGAGCGCGCGGAGCCTCGACTTCTTCCTCGACCGCATCCACCAGTGAAACGGCGTGACGTGACGAGCCACACAAGCGAGCCATCGTGTCGCTGTGGCTGGTGTCGACATGCGTGTGTGTATGCGTGGCTGCTGCTGCGTCGGCTGTCTCGCCCCGAGACGCTTGTGCGTCCTCTTTGCGGGCTACTTCGAGTACGCCGTGGCGCTTCTCCGTGTCCACAGCTGACTGAACACGTGGAGGCGCCACTGCGTACTCGAAGCAGCCCGCAAACACGATGTCCAAGCGTCTGTACGAAGATTTGCAATCACTACGCAATCACTACGCTATCTGTCCTGTCTGTCGCTTGCTCTCTTTGAAATGTACATGTGGTCATATTGGTGGACTAGCGCGTACGAGGCCAACACTATCGACCCTGCGCCACTCCTATGTATGACAGAGCCTCCATACTATCGCTCACTGACAATTCGGAACGACTGGCCGTGAGCAGCAGCAATCAGCAGCTCTTTAGTCAAATCATGAACGCAATGTCGGGGTTTGGTCGTCCGTCGCCAAAGTACACGCTGCCGTACGTCGCGGTCTCGGGTCGATGGAATGCGAACGCGCCGGGGAAGCGAAAGGTCCGGAGCGTGACGTAGCAGCCCGTGTTGTCCTTCACGACGACCCACGATCCGTCGAGGTCCTGCATGAGTGGGTCGAGAAAATCGCCGGCGCGCACAAGACCGTCGGCGCTAAAGAGCGCTTTCGCGCGGTCTGGCAGCTCGGGTTCGCGAAAGTGGTAGTAGTTGTACAGCTGCGCAGCTTCGTCCCAGTGGAGACCATGGAACGACGCGTTCGCAACGACCTGGCGCTGCGGCGACACGACAAACGCACCAAGCGGCACGACCGACGTCGCTGCGTCAACTTCACGCACGACATACGCGAGGCGGTCGAGCTCCGTGAACGGCGTTGCTGAGCTGCTATCACTCTCGTCGGCGCTCTGCTGCGGCTCGTCACCTGCGAGAATGAGCGCTGGGTCGCCTGTGAGCCGCGTCGTGAGCTTGCTTGCAGCGTCGATCTTGTGCTTCGTGAGCTCTGGGAACTGCTGCAGCTCGGGCGACGAGTTGGTGCTGCATGGACGACAGCAGCGTGTTGTGCATAGGACAACGCAGCGTTGCGGTAGTCAGCAGAGCGTGAGACGGCTGTGCGAGTGGGCCAGTGATGCAAAAAGCACAATGGCGACAGACACGTTCACACATATGCATACGCACCAGAAGTAAAACTTCTTGTTTGGGTACTCCTTGCCAGGCAGCAATGCTACAGCGACGACATAGTCCTGCGCTTCGCCCGTGATGCGGCCCCAGAAGCGAATCGACAGCAGCGTCTCGGTCGCGCGGCGCTTGACGAGCCCGATCTCGAGGTTCGATCGCTCCTGCGGCGTGAGTGTCTGGCCGATGCAGCGGCTCACGACATCGAGCTGCTCGAGCTCCATGGCGGTCGACGAGACGATGTGTCGTGCGTGTGTAAGCGGAACCGAGCTCAGGTAGCACGACCTTGCAATGACGCATGCATTTGCATGTCAAGCGTCGCGCTGCTTGTATCTATCCGCGACCTTTCGCATCTGGCAATTCACAAATGAATCGTGTGAATTCATGTCAACCACACCAACGTTTGCTTCAACGCTCAATCTTGCATGAGAAGACGCAGGCCGAAATGGCGAGCAATGGCAGCAGCGCGTGTAGCAGCAGCAGCTCTAGCGATCCCGTGTGCCTCATCAGCGGCAACCACGAGGGGCTGCGTGTGACCGACGAAGGCATTGCGTGCGTCATGCACCTCACGCTGCTGCTCATCGTGCACTGTGCACGCTCGCGGACGTGACTCTATAACTTGCACTGACGCTTGTGACGACGCCTCGTACGCCACGCCAGACTGCTCGAGAGCATTCGCGAGCCGATCGCAGTCATTTGCCTCGCAGGCCAGTACAGGTACGTGTGTGTACGACCACGCATCTCATACGAACACACACTGCAGGTTAACGCTATGTCGGTTCTGCTACTGCTACAACGCACGCAGAACCGGCAAGAGCTTCTTCCTCAACCAGCTCACGCGCACAAAGCAGTGCGTCGAACAGGTCGCGCGTGCAAGCGGTAGCGCAGGCGACGATGGCGACGCAGCCAACATGGCAGCACTCGCCACCAACGGTTTCCGCGTCGGCCCGACGACCGAGTCGTGCACGCGCGGCATCTGGCTCTGGGCGCCGACGCCTTCGATCCGCAGCGCTTGTGGCGCAAAAGTCCTGTTTATGGACACCGAAGGCATTGCAGCGACCGACAACGACGAGAGCTACGACGCCAAGATCTTCTCACTCGGCTTGCTGCTCAGCTCGCTCTTTGTGCTCAACACAATGGGTGTAATCGACGAAGGAGCGATCGACCGGCTCTTCCTCGTCGCCGAGCTCACGAAACACGTCTGCGTCAGCACGACTGGTGGTGACAGGTCGACGACAGCAGCACAATCTGACTCGACACTCGATGAATCGGAGTCGGAGTCGGAGTTACCCGATGCACTTGCTGAGACGCGCGAGCTCGCGCCGCACTTTCCGCCGTTCGTGTGGCTGCTGCGCGACTTTACGCTCGAGATGGCGGCTGATGGCGCAGCGCTCACGCCGAATGCGTACCTCGAGCGTGCCCTCGAGCCACGCGACAGCAGCAATAGCAGTCGACGTGCTGACGAGCGCAATCGCATTCGCGCAGCATTGCGACTGTTGTTTGCAACGCGCGAGTGCCTCACGCTCGTGCGGCCCGTGACCGACGAGCAGCAGCTCCGGCGCGCTGCAACTTTGTCAACCGCCGAACTGCGGCCCGAGTTTGTCGCGCAGATGGCGCGCATTCGCGACCGGTTGCTAGCAATTGCAGCACCGAAGCAGCTCTGCGGCCGCGTCATGGACGGCGCGCAGCTCGCGCACCTCGCGCAGTGCTACACGGCGACGATGAACAACGGCGCCGTGCCCGACATCCGCGCTGCGTGGTCGTACGTCTCGGACGCGACGAATGCGCGCGCTCTCGCAGCTGCAACTGCGTTGTATGATGAGCGGATTGGGACGACTGCAGTCGAGTCATCGGACCCAAGTGGTGTGCCGACGATAATGACGCAGCAGGCGTTCGAAGCGGTCGCCAAGGACGCACAGGACGCCGCGCTCGCAATGTACAAGCACGCGTCGGTCGATGGCGCGAGCCGCACAACGTGCTTCCAGACGCTCAAGGTGCACATCCAGAGACAGAAGACAACACACGTTGCGATGCTCCAGCAGCGCTCGACCGAGTGCTGCGACCGCGTACTGTCGTCATTGCGCGCGTCGCTGCTCACACAGCCGCTCGCTGCTGGTCAATGGAACTTGGCGCAGCTGATTGCAGCTGACACTACTGACAGCAGCAACACGCTCGCAGCGACGCTCGAGACACTCGAGACGCAGTACGACGCGCACGCACTCGGACCGTCGAAGCGACTCGCGTTCCACAACTTCCTACGGCGTGACGTCGTCGCGCACGCCGACGCACTGGTCAAGCGGCTTGCTGAGGCACACACTGCCGCGCAGCGTGAGTTTGAGCGCGATGCGATAGCGCAGCAACACGCGTACGAGACGCAAGCACGCGAGGCCGCGCAGCAGCTCCAGACAAGTAGGAACGACGTTGCGCGGCTCACAGACGCAAAAGCGCACAGTGACGAGCGCGCGGCGATGCTGAGTGCACGTGTCGCTGAGCTGCAGCAGCAGCTCGAGCAGCAGCAATGCGCAGCTCAAGCGCTCGACGCCACTGTCAGTAGCCTCCGCGCCGACTGCGATGCGCTCGCTGCTGCTGCAAACGACCGCGAGAAGGACATCGCACGGCTCGAGGCGGCGCTCGAGCACGCGCGCGCGACGCTGCGCGACCACGACGACGCAGCGCAGAGCGCAAAGCTCGAGCTGACGGAGACGCTCGCAGCGTTGCGACGCGACCACGAAGCTGCAACGACCGAGTGGATCACAAAGCTCGCGGACCAGACAGCGGACCGCAATGGCGTCCAGCGGCAGCTCACGCAGCGCACGCACGAGCTCCAGCAGGTGCAGCATGAGCTCGAGCTGCAGACCAAGCGGCTCGAGGCTGTGCGTGACGAACTCACACACGCACAGACTGCGACGGCACGTGCAGACACCGAGGCGCAGCGGTTGACAGCGCTTGTACATACGCTGGAGTCGCAGCTCGACGCTGCGCGGACGTCTGAGGTGCAGCGCTTAGAGCTCGCCGACCGCGATCGCGCAGCGCTCCAGCGGCGTATCGAACGGTACGAAACGCAACTTGGCCGCATTGAAGCGGCGAGTGACGTGCGTGACGTACTACGTGACTGTGTCGCTGAAGTTGCGCGGCTTGCTGACGTCGATCGACTGCGTGTCGTGGACGAAGAGAAGGCGCTGCTGCAGACGCAGCTCGCAAATCTGTACCTCAAGGTCTCGACGCTCCCCGACTTCTACCAGCGCGAGATCTTCTGCTCGCCCGAGCCCACGCCCGACTTCTTTGACGCACTTACGTCGTAGGACTGCGAGTGAGTGAGAGTCAGACAGACAGACGTACCGCACAGCCACCTGGCTCGATGGAGCCACCTGAATCGTTCAAACACGTTGCTGGGTCTGTTGTCTACTACAGTGGTCGTCGTCACACGACATGATACAAATCACTCGGTTTCACTATGCACACTTGCTCGTCGCAACGTCACGTATCGAGCGTCGTGAACCGCCCAAAGCTCCCAGTCGCAGCTGCGTGCTCCATCGTCATGACGGCACCTGCGACGTTGACCGACTTGTTGCGGCGCATTGCAGTCGATGGTGTCGCTCCCCCAGTACCAGTACCAGTACCAGTACCATCAGACTTGTCCATACTGATGCTGTCGTCGCTGCCAAAGCTGCTGCATCGCACGGCGACCTTGAGGTCGCTGAGACTGCCGGACGACCCGATAGCTCCACGCGACGATGCTCCTGCTCCTGCTCCGGATCCTGATGCAGCCGACCCGTGGTCGAGACTCGAGAGGTTCAGCGAACTTGGCGACGTGTAGAACGACGGCACGCGGCCGATCGTGCGGTGGCCGCCATGGTGCTTGGCGTCCTCGAGCGCCTGCTCGCCGCGCAAGTACCGCACGGCGCGCTCGAGCGCAAACTCGAGGCGGCACATCGTGCGGATGCGCGCGATCGCAGGCCAGCACGCGCGCTCGCCGGCTTTCACGATTTCTGGAAACGTCTCGGCCGTCGGGTTCGTGAGCACGATGCGCAACAACGTCGCGAGGCCGATCGCGTCGGTCGGGCAGATCGTGATGTCGCCCTCGTACTTCTGCGTGAGCAATGGGATGAGCCCAATGTCGAGGAACTTGAGCACGCGCGTATTGAGCCCAAACTCGGCGACGTGCTGGATGTACGCCTTGATCTGCTTCTTGAGAAAGTGCACGAGGCTCCCAGTCGGACTCGCGCCGCCGAGTGTTGCTGAGCCCGACACGGCCTTGTAGTGGATGTTCACTTGGCTCACGATAAAGTGGTTGACATTAAAGAGCTCAGCGAGACGCTCCATCGGCAAGTCGCACTCGAGACTACCGTCGCTCCACTTGAGCCCTTCGCGGTAGTACGGCACGATATTGCCGTGCGAGTCTTTTGCAAGCAGCTCGACGGGTTTGAAGATCAGCGGGATCGCACACGACGCGAGCGACGCGGACCACATCACGACATTTGGCGCCGTGAGGTAGTTGAGCAAGTGCGGATAGTCGTCCGACTTGAGCGGCGTCACCGTGATGTTTGTGATGCGGCCCGTGCGGTCGTACGCCTCGCGGAACGTGTAGTCGCCCATGTTGGCGCGCAGCGCGGCGCGCAAAATCGCCGTGTCGAGCACGTAGCTCTTGTCGAAGAACCGGTTCGCGACTACAAGCGCGTTTTGCAGTGTCGCGTACGTCGCAGTTGGCAGCAGCTTTGCGAGCGGCGGCAAGAACGACGGCGTGTAGTCTTTCACGTCCTGCGCTGTGATGTTCGGTCCGAGGAAGTTCAGGTCGTGGCTTGCCGTGTTTGAGAAGAACTCAATGATCTCTTCGTCTGTGCGCACGCCCATCGTGCCAGCAACGATGCTGCCGGCAGACGACCCAGCAATGACGTTCGGCAGCAAGTTTTGCTCTGCGAGCGCCTTGACGACACCCGAGTGGTAGAACCCGAGCGCACCGCCGCCCGAGAGCAGCAGCGCCGAACGTCCAAACGCGTGGCGCGTCTCGCTAAAGAACGCAAGCTTGTTGTCGACCGAGAGCTCTTCGCCGCTGTCGTCGTCGTCCGTGCCCGTGGCGCGCAGCACCGTGTTCATCGACTGCACGATCGTGTCGAGGTACTCTTCAATCACATCCTTCGTGCCGACTGGCAATGTGTGTCAAGTTTATGTGCGACAGGCGTGTCAGATGCATTGGATCACATAAGTTAGTACATTCACACAAAGAGTACATGCATGACCGACCGACAGACCAACCGACCCAGAGTGCGCGTACCGTGGCTGATTGCGTACAGACGTGGGTGGCCAATGCCCCAGTGCTTGCGCAGCAGACCTGCGCGCAGTGCAAACATCGTGCCCATGACATCGTTCTCGAGTTGCAGGCGCTGTGCACACGCGGTAGTTAAAAGAAGCGAAAGAGGTCAGTCAGTGAGTCCGTGCACGACCACCGGAAGACCTGGACCACCGGGATGAGGACTACAAGACTTGCGCTGGCAACAGCAAGCGCACCTTGTACATCTGCGTCTTGTTCATGACGCGCTCGTAGAGAAAGAGTCCAGATGCAGGATCTTCGCGCCACTTGTCTTTGCCTTCGATCTTGTCGAGCTCGCCCGCAATCGCCTGGCGCTCCTGGAACGAGTTCGCCAGCTCGAGCTGCTTCTTCAGTCGCAGCGTGCGGCGGCCGCGTGCAGTGAGTTGGCGGCATGCACGCACGATCACGCCACGCACACCAGCGTTCACTTCATATACTATGTGCAACACGAACGTCGCGCAGAGGTACCGCGCTATCACGTCCGGCACGAGCAACGCGCGGATCGTGCGCAGCCAGAGCTCGACGAGTGTGATGAACACGCCGTGGAGGACTGCGCGGCGCTCTGTCGGCGGCGCATGCTTGCGGTACCGCACTTGCGCGATCATGCGGCGCACGAGCTCTTCGTGCTTCTCAAGCCCCGTGACGTAGACCCAGAAACGCAGCCACATGTGCAACGACGCACCACCGTAACGCTGCGCAACGGCGACGAGCTGCTGCAGCGTCGAGCTACTTGGTTGACCGCTGTGCAGTGCGAGCCATGACGACGAGGAAGCTGAGCCATTGGGCGTCGACATGGCTGCGCCCATGGTGCTCGAGAAGGGAGTTGCAGTCGCTGCTTGCCGCTCGATGCAATGCGCACAATGAGTGCAAGTGGGAGTGTGTGTTGCACGTCCCAAAGTGAACTTGATCACTGCCCGTTGGGCACGGGACATTCGGGACAGCGACCTTGAAGCAGAAACAGCCTGGCACTGAGATATACTCTGCGCAGGTAAAAACGCGGCATTTGAGCAGAAACCGCTATAGTTGAAGTCCTGCATAACCCGCTCGTCTGAAACTGCGCGAAATAATGACGTGATTCGTGTGGCCCACGCAACGCGACCTTTCAGGATCCCACAAATCCTTCAGCAGTACCTAAAACGCAGCGAATTGCTGTAACATTCTGAGTTTTGTGTATTTCGTAAAGGCGTATATATATTGCGTTCAGTGTGCGCTCGTATGCCCACCATTGCAATTGAGCGACCCAACTCATTCGCATCCATCCATCTCGTACGTCTCTCTAGAGGTTCACGCCCGTAACATGGCTCGGGATGTACTTCTGCTGCGCAAGCACTTCGTCCGCGATCGCGCGCAGCCGATCGTCACGCTTGCCGCCGCTCTTGAGGTCCTTGAGCAGGCCCTTGATCTTGTCCGACGCGTTGTCGCAGTACAGCTCGGTCAAGAGCTTCTCGTGCGCTGCCGACGCAACGTTGTTCGCAAGCGAGCTCGACGCGCGCGAGATCGTCGCCGTCATCGCAAACAGCGCGATCGCCGAGTCGGCAATGCGCTCGAGCTGCAGCTGCTCATCCACGACCTTCTTCCCGTGCTTGCGCAAGAGGAACTCGACCGCGTCGCCAAACTCGGCCGTGCGCTGCGCGAGCAGCTCGGCTGCGGGCTTCAGACTCGGGTGCACGCCGTCGAGCGGCGCGGGCGACAGCTTGCGCTGCAGACGGTCCGAGATCTCCTTTGCGGCGCCGCTCGGGTCTTTCAGCGGGTTCGCAAGCACTTTACCAACAGCCGAGAGACGGTCGCCAGCAGTCTGTACGTACACAAGCGAGTAAGTACACTGTCACCATACAGTCCTTCAGCCACACAGTCACATGACGTACGCGGATGCCGCTGAGCGCAATGAGCATGCGCAGGATCTCGTTCGTGCCCTCAAAGATCGAAAGGATGCGGCAGTCGCGCATGTAGCGCTCGAACGGCCAGTCCTTCATGAAGCCCGTGCCGCCCATGACCTGAATGCACTCGTTGATGCCCGTGAACGCGACCTCTGAGCCGTACACTTTGCACATTGCGGCCTCGATCTCGCACGACGGGTCGCCGCGGTCAATCATGCCAGTCGTCATGAAAGCCATCGACTCGATTGCGTACGCGTCGAGCGTCATGTTTCCAAACTTCTTCTGGATCAGGCCAAAGCTCCCGAGCGTCGCGCCAAACTGCTTGCGCTGGTTCGCGTGCTCAGCCGCCATGCCAATCACGCGCCGGAGCGACGCACCGGCACACGCGCCGAGCCCAAAGCGACCGTTGTTCAGAATGTTCATTGCGACTTTGAAGCCCTGACCGACGCCGGCAGCGCCACCGGTCTTGCCGTCGGGGCCGCCGCCGAGGACGTTCTCGATCGGAACCTTCGTGTTGTCAAAGAAGACTTGGACCGTGTTCGAGCCGCGGATCCCGAGCTTGTCCTCGGGCGGGCCGGTCGTGATGCCACCGTGACTCCGGTCGACAATGAACGCCGTGACCTTGTCGACGCCGTTCACTTGCGTCTGCGCAAACACAGTCATGACCTCGGCCCACTCGCCGTTGCTGATCCAGATCTTCCCGCCGTTCAGGATGAAGTGTTTGCCGTCGTCCGAGAGCACCGCGCGCGTCTTGATCGACCCGGCATCCGAGCCGCTCGACGGCTCCGTGAGCGCAAACGACGCAATGTGCTCGCCTGTCGCGAGCTTCGGCAGGTACTTCGCTTTCTGTGAAGTCACATGTCACGAGCGCGTCAGAGCTGCAAGTGCATGTTCATACACTCACTCATACATGGACATGGTCGTCAACGCACCTGTGCGTCGTTGCCGTTGAGCAAGATGCCCTTGAGACCGATTGACTGGTGCGCCATGACGGTCACGGCGATACTGCCGTCCGTGATCTCTTCGCACACGCGCGCGTAGCCCGTGTTCGAGAGTCCGAGGCCTTCGAGCTCCTCGGGAATCTGAAGTCCAAAGAGTCCGAGCTCCTTGAGGTCGTCGAGCACCTTTGGCGGAATCACCTTCGTCTCGTCGATCTTGCGCGAGTCGACGGTCGTGAAGTACTTGGACACCGGCTCAACGAGCATCTGCAACGTCTCTTTCTCGCTCTCCGAGAGCTGCGGGTACGGGAACGCGCGCTTCGTGTTGTTCACGCCAAGGAAGAGCCCGCGCGTGTACGACACATTCTCTGCCGCTTCGGCCGCAGTCTGCAGCGCGCGCGAGCTGCCGAGCGCCGCCGACATCGTGCGCGCTGCAGCAGCGTGGCGGCCAATGTTGCGCGAGGATGAGCGCAGCAACGAGAGCATGACCATAGTGACTATATGAAGCGGGTGTGTGGCTGAAGATGAGCAGGAGGAAGAGGTCCGGCAGGTCGCGCGCGAATTCGGGTGTGACGCAACAAATCACAAGATTGCGCCAGCAGCTCTGATGGATCGATTTTCGCGTCCGAAACACGTTGAGAGTCCGACGTGCAAGACACAAATCGTCACCGGTGTTTTGTCACTATCGAAAATAATATACTACGAGTCTGCAGCATGAAGTACCATGTCGACAACAATCGCATCACGCACACAAACAGCAATAATGCTGATGCGCGTCAGTTTGAATCGTGTCGAACCGCCGGGATCGATCAACAGAGCCGCGAATGCAGGAACGAGTGGCTTGTCTATTGAGTATTAGCCACAGCGAAGCAGATCCGACCACGACAAGTCCTTTGTGCTCACGCACAGGAGCAGCGTATAGTCACCCCAATCGATCTCGTCCGAGCTGCACGAGCGCGTTCGCACTGCTTGCGGGAGCAAGAACAGTCGCTGCGTCGCTCTCGACTCGTAGATGCCGATCGTCTTGCCGCCACCGAGCCAATGGAGTCGTAGCAGCACGATCGGGTCGGTCATGGCCGCAAGATTCATGAGGTAGATCATGGACTCGACTTCGCGATTGCGTGCGTCCGGGACCGCAATCAAGCGCTGCAGCGCGCGACTCGACTTGTGGTCATGCAGTAGGAATGCAAGCGACACTTTCGTTTGCGCAGACTGACGCCTCGAGTGCAGGATCTCGACTGTCGACGGCGCGGACGCACGTTGTTGGCGCACACTGGGCTGGACTGAAAGTTCCGTCTCCGAGTTCCCACTGCTCGTTGTTGACAGCGCCGATAGTGGCGCAACATGGACTCCTGTCCGCCGAATGAGCTGCACGCCGTTGATGACAAAGAAGCCATTCCAGCTCACGACGAGCGCCCGCGTTGGCCAGAGCGTGTCGGCAGCATACGACACGAGCGTGCGTGGGAAGAGCAGCATTTCGACGCGCTTGATGAAGCCGCGCGCTTTGAGCAGCAGGAGCGCGCACCACGCACAGATGACGAGCGCACCGAGCACGAATATGCCTGCGAGCAAGCACTTGAGGTCGAGCGAGTTGCCGAGTGCGATCGATCGGCTGTACGTCGACGCATGAATCGTCGTGAGTCGCGCGCTCGGTGGCACTTCGCTGATCGACTCGACGTGCGTGCTGCGGAACCCGAGGCGCCGAAGCTGCGCGAGGATCGTGAGGCACGAGACAAAGCTGATCGAGAGCTCGGGCGTGCCGGGAACGCCGTCCTTGAGCGACCAGTTGCTACTATGTGTGATGCAGTGCACGATCACGTGCAGCACGAGCGCGAGGACCCAGACGCTGCGCATCGACACGGCGCTGATCTCGAGGAACTGCTGCAAGTTGAGCTGGAAGACGCCGAACGACGTGTTGAACGCCTGCGAGACGAGGTCGTAGACAAACGCCGAGTCGATCGCATGGGCGACTGTGTAGCAGATGATCGGAAAGAGGTTACCGTACACGACGACTTGGCTCGGGACCATGAAGAGCGTCCGCATCGCAGCAAAGAGTCGAGTGGAACAGCGCGCGCTTGCGAGCTGCGGCTCAGCTGAGCGCGCGTAGTAGCAGCCAACAAAGAGGAAGAGCAGGCGGAGCCACGAGTAGAGCTGGCCGAGACACCGCAACGACGCGACGATGACGTACCAGTCAAACACGTTTGTCGTGATCGTGTTCGACTCGTAGCGGTAGTCGTCGACCGCAACGGTCGAGCAGTTTGTTGGCGTCACTGTGCTGTTGTCAGTAGCAGTATGCGCAGTACAGGTACGTGCCCGTGTGAGGACGACAACGTCAAGGAACTGGCGGCCTTGGAACGAGAACGCGCCTTTGCTCCGGTCGGTTTGGCTCTCGAGCACGAGGATGTCGAGGCTCATGGTTGGGTACTGCTCACATAGCGCACGCTTGCGCGTCAGTGCGTGGCGCCAGATGCGGTTGATGCCCTGGCAATTTGCGTTCGTGGCCTGGCAGATCGGTGCAAAGTTGGTCGTGAACTGCTCGCACGCGTGCGGTCGGACGTTCGTGCCCGAGCAGTACTGAAACGCTGGGTCGCTCAGCTGCTGCGCGTCATAGTACAACGCATGGGCGGCGCGCATCATGGGCTCGCCAAAGACTTGTGGTAGAATCAAGTGGTGCAGTCGATCGGCCCAATGATGCGTCACG
>JAADWX010000645.1:0-17071 GCA_023336405.1 Globisporangium echinulatum | reverse complement strand
CGCTCGCCACCATTCGCAGCATGTTTAGTCAAGAAAGGACGTAGGCCAATTGGCTATGTACACTAGCACAGCATTGTAGTTTGTAACCGCAGTTGAGAACTTGAGGCTAATCCGATAATCGAGCCGCTTCAAAAGAAAAAAAAGAGGAAGATCTGCTCGGGGCCAGAAGGAGGGAAAGCCCCATTGCTGTCAGCGCTGTAAATGTTGAGAGCGGCAAGAGCTGAGCGCATCGTTAGCAGCTGTGCGGCTTGCGCACATAGATGTAGATCGATGCCTCTCGCTAGACGGCCACCTCACCATCCAGACTGACCTAACACGCATACATGCCTGCCCAACCACTACGCACCCATGACGCTGCTACTGGTTTGTCGGAAACGCGCTCATGAGGCGGTAGCGACAACGAGTTCCGTGGACAGACACGCTGGCGTGCGAGCTATCGAGCACTTGGGCAGCACCGAGCACTTCCCGAGCGGATCGAACGTCGTGCCGTACATCGGTGCAGTGTGCATCCTTATCTCGGTGACTTGCACCTGCTTCATGTGAAAAGCTCGCTTGAGTGATGATCTCGCCAAAAATCGCTTGCGTCGTTTCGGGACTAACCAATCAACGCGCGTTCACCACTTTGAATACCGCGTAAATGCATCGAAGTACGGCAATTGCTTCCAATTGTTGAAGCTACGATCGCAATCCTAGCAATGTGGTTCGCCATCACGACTAGCCAATGAAACGCACCTGTCGCGTACGATCACCTCAGCGTCGGTTCGTTCTTCGTCACATCAGGGTCATCGCCTCGCTCACCGGGACGGCGACGGGACACACGTACAGTGTAGCATCGAATCAAGTGCAGTAAGTCACGTTCACATACAATAACTCATGACCACGCCCGTGATGGCGACAATCGTCAACTGACTGTAGCGACTGCTACGTACTTCAGCTACCACTATCGTACTTGCTTCAGTCGAGACGACGATGTTTCTTGACAGCATCTGCTCTTGCTTTGACAACCACGATCGCTATCGCTGCTGCTGGTGCTTCAGGAAAGCGTATTGCTGCAGCTCTTCTGTCGTATCGATCTCGCCTCGGCTCGTTTCGTGAACGTACCTCCTGCTCTCACTTCCAAACTCGCGCTGCACACTGCATCGCACCACCACCTCACACAACAGCAACAACACCGCAACGGCTCTGTCACTGCTGCCGTTGTCAGCACCAGCGACAGCAACTATGGGCAAACAACCGTCGTCGTCGCCAGTCCTCACGCCACAGGGGCTCACACCCGGCGCAGACGTTGCGCCATACAGTACCAAGATCTGGGACGAGCGTCCGACCAAGTACTCGCAGAATGTCATCCGCAATGTCTGCATGTTCCTCTTCGTGCTCACCGTGTGCGAAGAGATCGCGAGCTTTGCGATCGGCCAGTCACTCAAGAACTTCTTCTCCAAGCTCGGCTGGTCGAACAAGGGCTCGACGTCGATGAAGCTCACGTACGACGCGCTCAGCCAGTTTGCGTGCATCTTTGCAGGCTTTGCTGCGGATCAGTACCTCGGCAAGTACAAGACGCTGCTCACGGCAGCATCGATGGACTCGATCGGACTCGTGTTCCTCGTCATTGCCTCGGCGCCGGCGGTACTCGCGCACATTGGCGTGAGCAAGGTCGTGTTCAACGTCGGTCTGTTCCTCGGTGTTGCGTTCTCGCAGATCACACTGCGCTCGCTGCTGATCTCGTACGGCGGCGACCAGTTCTCTCCATCGACGCCCGAGAAGGAGAAAGCGATGTTCTTCAGTATCCACTACTGGGTCGCCAACATTGGCGCATTCGTCGGCTACGCTGTGTTCCCGTCCGTGTCGATCCACGGGTACGGCGCGATCCCAGCCGAGTACGGTTACTTTGCAGTCTACGTCCTTGCGCTCGTGATGCTCGTGCTCTTTGTCGTCACGCTGTATGCCACGCGCAAGCGCTACGTGAACGTTCCGCCATCGCAGAGCTCGGTCGGGCTCGTGGTTCGGATCGTTGTGAAGCACGCAAAGACGAACGTCCGCGCCCGGATGGTTGTGTTCGCGGCGCTGCTCTACGTCTCGGCGTTCCTGCTCAACATCGTCGCGTCGTTCTTTGCAGACCACGGCGAAACAGGTCATCGCATCTCGTACGCTTGCGGCGCGCTCATTGTCGTTGCGACTGTGATTTGGGTGTACGTTGGTCGCGACTCGACGTTCATGGATGGCGCCAAGGATACCGAGGGCGGTGTGTTCAGCGAAGAGCTCGTGACCGGCGTGAAGCAGGTGATCCGCATCCTGCCGTTCAACGCATTCAACGTCTTTTGGTGGGTTTGCCAGAACCAGCGCGGCAACAACCAGTCGATCGTCCAGCAGACCGACGTGCGTCTCGGCAGCGGTCCACATGCAAGTCAGATCCCAGGGCCGACCGTGCAGATGTTCAACCCGATCGGCGTGCTCCTGTTCGTGCCGCTGACCGAGAAAGTGATCTACCCGCTGTACGCCAAGTACGCTGGCAAGCCTGCGAGTCGCTACGGCAAGGTGCTCGCAGGCTACTGCGTCGCAGCGTTCGCCATGTTTTGGACCGGCGTGTACGAGATCATTCGCCGCAACGCTGGACCGATCACGTACGTCGACGCGAACGGGCTCTCGCAGTTCATCAAGAACGACGACGGCAAGCAGGTGATGAACGACATTGCGTGGTGGACTGCACTGCCGCACTACCTCCTCGTCGCACTCGCAGGCGTGATGATCGTGATTCCGTCGTACGACATTTGCTACTCAGAGGTGCCGCAGAGCATGCGCGGCACGTCGATCGCTCTCGGCTTCTTTGTCAACTCGATGGGCTCGACATTGCTCTCGATCATCGTGCTGCTCTTTGGCAAGTACATCACGCCGAACCTGAACAACGGCCATATGGAGTACATGCACTTTTCGCTCGGTGCAGTCATGATCGTCAACATCGTCGTCTTCGTGGCCGTGATGAAGCAGATGCGACTTGGCATGCTCCCACCTGTCGACAAGGCCAAGACACTGAGCTCGTAGGCGTTAAAGGGCGTGAGCAAGCGCATGATAGGACGCACGTTATATCGACAGTTCGTCGTTGCGGCATTCAGTCAAGTGACTTGGTGTGTAGATATTGCGAGTATTGGTAGAGTATCGATTGGCAAGCACATTGTCCGAAGAATTGCATCCATGCGTCGATCAGCAAACGTTGGTTGATAAGAGTCGAGCACAACTAGACATAGTCCATCATTTTGATGATCTGGCGCTCGTGTTCCGACGTGCTGCGCTACAGTGAGCTGAGCGAGTCGCGTGCTCCGCAGTAGTAGTCCATTCGATTCGGGTTTGACCGACTGTATATCGACTTCGTATACAGTACAGCTCATCATCCACTTTAGCCACAATGACAATTTGTCTATCAACACATGCTGAAATGAGTATGACGATTGGACTTCAATAATTCAAATTTCGCTGGAATACTCAGCTCAAGGTATCGAACATCTTCAGGATAAACACGACGACGAACAGAACATCAAAAGTGAAAAGCATGAGCACGAACAACATTGACGCTGGCGCAACTGCCGCTGCGAACGATATGGGCACACCCACAGCGCACATCGACATATGGCGCGACTCGCTCGTGCGGTACCTCGGTTATGCGAACGAACTCGGCGAGTCTTTTCGCCCCATTGTGCCGCAGCTCGTGCGGCCGTCGTACATTGTCGCGTTTGCGTACGTCCTCGGCGATACGGCTGACAAGGCATCTGTAGCACACGAGCGCGCGTGTGAGCGCAAGTTCTCGTCCGATAAGCGCGCGGCAGTGGTCGTAGATGCCGCAGTCGACACGCTGCTCTGGCAGACGATGGTGCGTCCGTACCTGCACTCCGCAATGTCGTTTGCTCTTTGCGCGTTGTGTCACTTGTGCTGTGCATGCTCTCGTCGATCAGCGCGAACAGTGACTGCATGGTCACACACTCATGCGTCAGCACGTTCGCTTTTGCAACTATGCGCATAGGCGAGTGTCGCGATCCCAGGGTTCACGATCAACCGCGTGGTACGTGAGCTGCACCGGACCGAGCGTATAGCTATGTATGTATGTGGACGCACGAGCGCAACCAGATCGAGCGATGCGCTGACGCTCTTGCGGCGCTTCACGTCCACAGGTGGCGTTGAGCAAGGCCGTAGTCGAGCGCACAGCCAAGAGCTCGCCAGTGCTGCGGCGCTGGGCGCCGACGGCGATCGGTCTCGGTGTGATCCCGTTCATTGTGCACCCGATCGACAACTTTGTGGACCAAGTTATGGATGCAACGACCCGCAAGTGGTCTGCGCGCTTCCTCGATGCACTCGACAAGTAGGCGCATGTACAGCACTCACGTCGGGACAGACAGACAAGTTCGATGCAAGTGTATGTCGGCAGGACGGTCACTGAGACTAGCACCCAGTACGATGCAATTGGGACAGAGCACAACGGATACAATGGTGCTGAGCACATTTACGTTCATTAGACACAGCAGCGTCAGAGACAACTCGCTTGCACGACACAGACAGCTAAGTCGACTTAGTTGCGGCGCTTCGTCTTCGTACACGCTTTCTTCGTTGGCGCCGGCGTTGACGGACTTGAGGGCGTGGATGTCACTGGAGCCGACGTTGTAGCAGGCGTCTTGGTGGTAGGTGCTTTGGTGACTGGAGTCTTGGTGATAGGTGCTTTGGTGGACGGAGTCGACGTCGTTGGCAACGAGGTGATTGGGCTGGGCGTCGTGTCAGCATCAGCATCGGCGTCCGTGTCACTGCCGGCGGTGCCGTTCGTCAGCAGCGGCACGCAGTTGACTGTCAAAAGTGGGCGGCAACGTACAAGCAGAAGAAGCACATGTGTGAGCATACACTGAGCGACTATAGCGCCTTACGACAGGATAGAGTTCCGAGTCACAGAGTTCGCACCGTAGACCTGCCACGGCGAGCCGTCCATCGTGAGCCAGTAGAACGTGAAGCGCTTCTTGCCCGCACACTTGGCCTTGTCGTACGGCACGGCGCCAGTTGGGTACGACGCGCGGCAGTCGACAGTGTATGGCGCGACGAGCACATCGTCGCAGTACGCTTCGCATGGCCCCCAGTGGATGAACCCCGTGTGGAACTGGATCTTATCGGGCAGTGCCTGTGGCGTGCCGTTCGGGTCCGAGTAGCCGCACGCTGCCGTCGACCCAGTGTCCGAAGCGCCCTTCATGTCCTGGTTCTTAAGGATAAAGTCCTTGAGCGAGCCACCCTTGGCTTTGAACGCCTCACTGAACGCCTGCGGGTAGTCCTGGCGCCACGGGAACGGAAGCACGCTCGGCGCGATGGTAGCGGAGACGCCACCACCCCATTTGGGGTACGTCGGCCGCGGGAGCATCAGCTCACCGTGAGCGTCAACCGAGGCTGCACCCAAGAGCAGCGCGAGGACTGGAGCCGCGAGGAAGAGCATGCTTGTCGAGATAGCGATTGAGCAAGCGATCGAGAGGGGGGACCTGTGTGGCGCGCGGCAAGCCGAGGAATGAAGTGTTGATCGCCATCGCAAGCGCTATGCTGTGATCGCCACTCGTATGCACGCCCACCGAGGAGCTCTCGCCGATCCCAAAGGTCGTGCATGCACATCATCATCCGTAGAGTGCTGAATGACCTGCTGCTTTCGCCGATGCTGCTGCGGATGCTGCTGTTGCTCGCTCACTCGGCAGCGCATGCTCGGACTCCAACTCATTATTGGCGCTGTTTGATATCACCAGCTGGTTTCGACGCTGTTTGATATCACCAGCTGGTTTCGACGCAACAAGATGAGTGGGTGAGCAACGTGACTAAGAGCTGATTACTGTCCAAATCGGCTTGAAGTGTAATCGCTCGTCAACGCGCTGGCTTAGCTGTATGAGAGACAAGATGAACAGATGCAAAGCCTGAGAGAGACCGCCTCGGTACTCGCTGGAGCCTTAAAATCGCATTGACGACAGACCAACGTAGTTGAACGAAAGCTCGGAGGTTAAATGTCGTGTCAATGCAGTCAAGCGGAACGAGCGGATCAGGTCCCAACGCAACGATACTGCGAAGATCGACCGAGCTTGAAGCCTACTGCACCATTCACACGAACACTTGTGTAGCGAGAGCCGGTTTACAAATGCGTGTGGCAGGATCGCGAACGAACGGCACGACATCGCTGACTGTCGCGGTTGCTGTGAGTAGGCTATATCACTACAACGACGGGTGCGTCGTGTCCAGTGGGCCATGTCATCGTTGTCCCAACACCGCGGTCATTCGACGTGAACTGTTGGTGTACTCTCCAGGCAACCGATTATCACGTTGCACGGGTATAAGCAGCATAGTCTATGGATCATGCACAACGTCGCTCGCTCGCTTTTCCACTCAGTACATACTACCTACTGCTGAGGAGCGGTCGGCGACAGCGCCTCGACCGCAGCATCCTCCGATGTCAGCAGGAGCGGAATGAACTCGGCATTGTGCGGGCGAAAGTGGCGATGACCGAGCGCACGGAGACACCCGCGGCTAAAGCCGCTGTGCGACACGACGACAAAAAAGTTCTCCGTGCGATCGGCATAGAGCTCGCTGAGGAACGCGAGCGCGCGCTGCTCGATCTCGGCGTTGCTCTCGCGGTGGTCCGTCGTCCAGAGCACGTCGTCGTTGTCGGTGATCGCGCTAAAGTCAACGCGCGGGTGCTTGCCGATCTTGGTGTCCATCGGCTTGCGCTGATCGCACGGACACACGCCGAGCGTCTCACGCGCGGTCTCGATTGCGGTCACGGGGAACTGCGGCAGGTTCGCGAACGCGTGCTCGTACGTCAGCAGCGTGCGGTCGAGCGGCGACACGATGACGCGCTCGATGCGCAGACCACCGTGCGTGACTTCGTCCTCGAGCACTTTGGCGGCGCGCTGCGACTGCTGAATGCCGACGTCGGTCATTGGCGCATCGATGTACTCGGTATGGAACTGGTACTCGTCGTCCCACGCCTGGTCGCCGACGCGCGCCTTGTCGGCGTTGTGGAGCCCTTCGCCGTGGCGCAGCAGCACAACAAGTTTCACTTTCGGACCGAACTGCTCGCTCTTGCGCACGAGCTCGTTCACATCGTGCCACGTCTTGCCAGGTGCAAGGCCCATGTGCGGCGGAAACGGCGGCGGTGGCGGCTCCAGGTTGTGCACAAAGTAGCCCGGCACGAGTCGCAGCACAGGCAGCACATGCGTCGTCTCGAGCGGACACGTCATGGCAGCAGCAGCAGCAGCAGCAGTAGTAGCGGCGTTCCTCATGATGTGGAGCCGTTGTTCACTCGCTGGTTCGGCCGTGACTTCGTGATGCGCCGACTCGCGTGCGTGCTAAGTGATCTTCCCGTCGACTTGGTCTGAAGCGCGATCCTCGTGCTTTGATGAGCTGGGTGCTGGGTGCTGTCTTGTGATTATGAGCAGCTGAATCATCGTTTCTGTGACGAGAATCAGTGCGCAAATGTGCTATTTACTATCGTACAGTTTGTATAACACTGGAATTTGTTATTGACGGCTGTATTGCAGACTGTGCAACTGATAATCAACAAATGATTACTAGTATAACCCTAGAGTATGCCTCGCAACTCTGATCGACGCTGGTCGTCCCCAAACTTGCGGGAGCTGCCTTGCATCGGAAGACACGGCATGCGTCTCGACACGGTCGTGTTCTGGTGCTTGCACTCGGAGCGGTTCTACCATAGTATAAGCGTTAACACGATGCAGTCGCAGTGTTCGATGTCCCGTGTGCGTCGACTGTAGTCATCAAAGCTGAACAGCTCTGGGCACTTGATGATATCTGTGTGCTGAGCGCCAATGACCGCGACTGAGGTGCAGCGACGTGCCGGGAGAACGTATTCGATACGGATCCCTCGATGACGCTGCTAGTGACACGCAGAACACATAGCGCCAAGTGTGCTCGCACCATCGATTCACCGTTCGACTGCAGTCGAGCCATTGCGTTCTTGACTCGTCTTCTCCACAACTGTATCATTCGTTGTATGCAGCCAGCACAGCTGGGATGCGCCACTCATTGTTGCGGTAGATGTTGAGATGCGTGTACGCATCCGCTTTGAACATGAGCCGCTGCGTAAAGCCCATGAGGCGCAGGCAGGTGCGTACGCGCCAGACATCGCGTGCGTTCGTAAAGTCGTCGACGTACACGCACACGAGATGCGACGGCTCGCTGCCGCCATGTGTGTCAGGCTCCATGGGCGAGACCTTTGCACTGGAGCCGAGGAAGCCGCTTGCTGTCGCAGCAGCAATGCGTCGCCAGTCGGCGTCGACTTTGCTGCGGCGCGGAAAGAGCATCCACTTGCCACTGAGCACGCGATGTCGAGTCGCGAGCGCCTCGATATGTGCAGCGCTCGGTTGACTACGATGTGGTGACTTGCGCGCCGACTTGCAGAGCTGGTGCCACGCGCGCAGGAGCCCATCAACGTCGCCGTCGTCTTTTTCGCTGCTTGTGTCCGCGAGCACGGCGATCCACGATGCATGTGTGCGTGGCACACGCGACGGCGGGTACGCCTGCAGAAACTCGTCCAATGTTTGATCTGGCTCGGTGCAGTCGAACACGAGCCACGGCGGTGGCTCTGTTGTCATCGTTGGCGCAGTTGATGCTGGTGCTGCTGATGTGTGTGTCGAATTTGGATCTGGTACTTTGGGTTGTTTGGCCACGACAAGCAAGAGTATCCATGATATCGTGCCACCTCAATTCTGTACACAACCTGTTGTATAGCATCGCACACTATGCTATAGCATACACACTCATCACAACTGCGCATACTGCAAGCTGCTCATCAGTCGACACTCGAAATTTGACCAGCAAACGAGCAAGACCAAGACCAAGACCAAGTGCGATGACGGGGAACACGACGACAACAGTGCAGGAGCCCGTGCCAGCGCCACAGCCTACGCAGAAGCGCGACGTGTACCTCACGGGCTTTGGCAAGTTTGGCGACATCGTCGAGAACCCCACGACGACCATTGTGCAGGAGGTCGCGAATGACGCAAACATCACTGAGGCACTCGTGCTCGAGGTCTCGGCTGTCGGTGCGTGACAAAAGCTGGCTGTCGCTTGATTGGCATATAAGACTGCTATGCATCAGTATACTAAGCGCTTACATCTTGCGTGGTGCTATCGCGATGCAGGCTCGCTCGAGATGCTCGCGCCGCTGCGCAAGAAGGCAGAGGTGAGTGTAATACAGCCACCACACATCCGCTACACAAACTGGTCGCACGGACCACTCACTGTCGGTTGTGCTCCCTTCTCTCCTCTTCTTTGACAGGCGACGAACCGCCCGTGCATCTTCCTGCACCTCGGCGTCGCGGCCAAGACGACGCAATTTGCGCTCGAGCGCGTGGGCTACAACCTTGCCGACTTTCGCATCCCAGATGAGCGCGGCTGGGTCGCAAGCAGCGAAGTGATCAATGTCGACGAAGACGAATCGCTCGAGACCACGCTGCCGCTCGACAAGTTGCTTGCAGTGCTCCAGATCGAGACCCCGCACGCGCGCATCTCGACCGACCCGGGGCGATACATCTGCAACTACGTCTACTTTGACTCGCTCCAGTGGGTCAAGACCCAGCAGCAGCAAAACGCGAGTGAAGATCGCCCAGACGTACGATTTGCGCTTGCTGTTGCTGAGGCGTACAGCTGCCTGCTCACAGACACTTGGACTGACTGGTATCTGGATCGTGTCGCGTGTGCTGTTGCGAATGATTGTGGACCACACTGCAGCACTTTGCGCTGTTCCTGCACGTGCCGCAGTTCACAGAGATCGCACACGACGAACAAGTGCGCTTTGTGCGTCGCGTCATTGAGCTCGTCTCGAGCCTGTGAGCGAGTCGCTATGGCCGTAGCAAGCGTGTGATCCGCTCGTGCACGCTGATGCGTTATGCTACAAATATACAGGCTATCGAGTTGCGCCAGTTGGTCCATGCATTCGTCGATCACATATCGTTTGCACACGCAGTTGGCCCCACCAATGCGCTTTGGTTCGATCACGTTGTACAGCGCGGCACTTGTGCTGGTCGCTTGGTCGTCACGGTCTCTTATAAGCAAGCCTGGCACGAATAAGTTCGCACGTCTGGACAATAAATGACCGCACCAACACTCCAGAGGGTATACAAATTGCAGGGATTGCGTGTGGCACAAAAGACTTGCAATTGCTCTATTGCGTCTCTAAGCAGAAGCCGTATTTTTGTCATACTTTACCTTCTATTGCATTCAACAGTATCATCGCCAGGCGTAATAGTAGCCTGTATAATATGATGATAGTAACCAATACAGGTTATTATACACTGCAGAAGCAGCGGGTTTACTGGTGCGCACATCGTGCTCAAAATTCGTGGTGTGCGCAGACCGCGAAGGACACCAAGAGCGCCGAGCGCCGAACCGAACGACCGAGCAAGACATGAGCGCCGCGGCCCCTGCTCTAGGTACGTCTGTGTAAACGATCAGCTTGCGTGCGTGTGTGCATATACGTTTGTATGGATTCACGTGTGCACTTTGCTCTACCAAGCAAGGGCTGCAACAGTGGCATCTCGCAACATGCAAACGAGTGGATCAGGCGCATTGTTAGCATCGATGAATCCATTGCATGCGTACAACAATGGACAGCGCGTGCATGTGTGTGTGCGATTGACTAGCAACCTGCGACGGCCTGCAACGTCATCTATCTGTGTGTTTCCTCGCGCTTGCTTGCACTGGTCTGCGCTGCACACTGCATACACACCGATGGACTACGAGCCCTATCGCTTGCTGTGTTTGCATTGGGCATGCGTGTACACACAGCAGTATGTGTGTGAGTACTCACGTATTGCTGCTGCTTGCACATGCGCAGTGGGCAATGAGCTCAAGCAAGCGATCAAGCGCGAGGTCGAGTTCTACTTCTCCAAGGCGAACCTCGCGACCGACGCGTTCCTCGTCTCGAACATGAACTCGCAGATGTACGTCGTGGATTGCGTCACTCCAGTGTGTGCATATGTGGATGGGCAGTCGCTGACTCGTCATTCCCACACTCACCGCCATATTGTCGCGTTCGCTTCACTGGTGTCCACTCATGCCAACCTGCAGGTTCGTGCCTGTCGACGTCGTCGTGACGTTTGCAAAGGTGCAGGCGCTGACTGACAGCGCGGCGCTCGTCGTCGACGCGATTAAGGACTCCAAGGTGCGCTAACACAGCAGCAGCAGTAGAGTACCATCTCGCCTATTCATACACAGACGCACTGACTGACTCTGCGCGCTTACTATAGCTCGTAGCGCTCAACGCGACGCACGACGCGATCAAGCCGAACATCAAGTCGGAGCGCAACACGATCATTCTGCGCGAGATCCCATCGGCGACGTCGCCGGCGGACGTCGAAGCGCTCTTTACGGGCTGCGGCGGCACGGTCGAGTCGGTGCGCAGCGACGTCGGCGACACGTGGTTTGTCACGATGGCGTCCGAGCAAGAGGCGGTCGCAACGCTGCTTGCGCTTCGGAGCAAGACGTTTAACGACGCGCCGATCAAAGCGCGTCTCAAGTCCGAGAACACGCTCAAGTCGTTTTACCCGACGCAGCCAGCCGAGAGCGCGGTTGTAGCACCTGGCGTCGCAGGCTACGGCGGCCGCGGGTACTACGCGGCGGCTGCACCGACTGGCTACTACGACGTGCCAAACAACTACGGCGTGCAGTACCAGTCGAGCGGCACGCGCGGTGCGCCGTACAACAACAACTACAACGGCACGGATGGTCGGTATACTCAGCCGCGTCAGTCGAGCGGACGCGGTAACGCAAGCGCTACGCGTCAGCAGAGCGGCCGTGGTAACAATGGCCAGCAGCCGCAGCAGTCGAAGGACAGCCGTGCGAAGAGTGGCAGCTTTGAACAGCGCGCGCCGGGGTCGTCGAAGAAGCAGAGCAAGGAGAACAAGAAGGCAGCCGGCAAGCAGGCGCCAGCATCGAACGGCGCCGCCAAGAAGGCTCATGCTCCGGCTTCGTCGGTATCGAACTCGACTGCTGCAGCGCCGGCGGCCGAGCGCCAGCCGATCCTGAGCGCGTCCAATTTCCCGCCGCTCCCAGCAACGGCTGACCGACCGGACGCGAACGCGCCGATCACGCACACGTACCACCACGAAGACATCATGGAGATCGTCAAGCACATGGACGAGGCCGACTGCGAGCTCGTGGCTGGCAAGATGGACTATGACGCGCACCCAGCTGCGCTCACGGCCGTTGCGCACCCGGACCTGCTGCGCAACCAGCGCACGTACAGTATCGAGCAGGCGCGCGAAGCGATGCGCCAGGGCCGTCCGATCCGCAGTGACTCGGTCGGCTCGATCGACTACGAGAGCATGATGTACGGCGAGGACTACACGAAAGAGGCGCGCGAGCTGCGCAAGCAGACGTCGGCCGAGGCTGGCGCTGCAGCTGCGGCTGCTGGCAGCGACAAGGTTGGCGACAACAAGGACGCCAAGCCGGCTGCGCCCAAGGTCTTTAGCTTTGCGACGGCTGTGATCAACGGCACGCCCGCGACGCCTGCAGCAATCGAAGCGAGCAAGAAGAAGGTTGTGGCGACGCCTGCGTCGACTGACAAGGTCAAGACGCCAAAGGCTGCGGCAGCAGCGGCAGCGGCAGCGAACAAGGACGACAAGAAGCCAGCAGCTGCTGCGACTGCAGCTTCTCCCGCAGGTAAGAAGGTCGCGGCTGCGACGCCAGCAAAGGACAAGGTCGCCGACGAGACGCTGCCGAAGGCTGGCGCCTGGGGCGGCCGCAACTTCCTCGACGTTGTCAAGTCCGAGCCGGTGCAGCCGCCAGCCGCGCCAGTCAAGACTGCGACGTCTGCGTCGGCAGCGCCTGCCGGGTCGGACGCATCGAAGAAGTCGGACTCGAAGGTCTGGGAGCGCAACGCTGGTGTGCCAGAGCGCAAGTAAGCGACTCGTTGCGGGGCGACATCAGCGGTTTCAACACCTGCGAGTCGTGCACAAGTAAGAGAGCGAGAGTGAGAGCGAGTGGAAGAGAGTCGTGATGGCGTACGCGTGGCGGTCGACGGAGAGCGCATTGCGAGCCATTGCAGATTGGAGAACGAGAGAGAACGAAAGAGATCAGGAGACAAGAGAACGAGAGAGAACGGAGGCAGCAGAGCGCGACGAGCGCTCGAAGGTGTCGTGCGTCGTCGTGCGTCGTCGTGCTCACGCTGTCGTTAGTGCATGTGGCTTGCTTTTTTCATCCAAAACCAAAAACACAACGCGCAATAGAAAACCCAATAAAAACATCGACACGCTTTTTGGTTGATTTACAAATCACACAATCGTCTCGTTCGCAACGCCGTCCTCGACACCTGGCGTCGACAAGTTTGCATTCAAGTACACGAGCGCAGCTTTGCTCGCCTGCTCTTCGTTCATGACCTTCGCGTTCATGCTCAAGATCTTGTCAAACATGTCGCGCTTGGCTTTTGGCAAACCCGATGTCGCTGGGAAGCACAGCGTCCGGAGCGCGACGGCCTGGAGGTTCGGGCACGAACTGCCAATGAAACCCTTCCACCAGTGGATCGGACTGCACTTTTGCGCCGACTCCCAGATCGCGTCGTCGGCAAACATCCCGACGCGACCGGTGAACCGCGTGAGCTCGGATACGAGCGTCGCAAACGCGTTCGCGTCACCCGAGCGCTTGAGGTACGTCACGACCTCGTTCGTCGCGTCGGCTGAGAGGTTCGACGTCGAGAACCGCGGGTCGAGCAGGTACGCTGTGTACATGGCTGGATGCCGCAGTGTCTGCCAGTGGCTCGACATGACCTGCTGGAGTTTGGTGGCAAGAGTTCCAAACTTTTCCAAGTGGCCCCAGAGCAGCGTGAACCGATGGTAGAACGTCGATAGGAGCGGGTAGTCGGCCTCGAACGTTTTGAGCATGTCGAGGAACGGTTCGAGCAGCGCCGTGCACGTCGCGAGCTCGTTCCAGAAGCTCAGACTCAGGATCTGGTCTTTCACGGCTGCGTCGAGCTCGCTCAGCGTGTTGTTCTCCGCGACCAAGAGCTCAAACACGTGGTGGTTCCGCTCGACGCTAAAGAGACACTCGAGCCTTGCGATCGGATTCGACGCGTCGTCGTCGTCCGGCTCGGCAAGCGGGTACGGCGCTTCAAGCGCCTGCATCTGCATTTGCTCAGCCACGCGCGTAAACGACGCGCGCACTGTGTGGTGTGTCGCGACGAACTGAATGAGCTGCGTGCACGTCGCGAGCGTCGCTGCGATTGACGGCAGTGCGAGCATCTCGTGCATCATGCGAGCCATTGCATAGGCGCAGCTCGGGAGGAACGTGATGTCGGGGTATTTGGCGCTCAGTAACTCACCGGCTTGCGCCATTGCAGGACTCGTGTCCATGACGACAACGACGATCTTTGCAGTCCCGACTTGCGCCATTAGGCTCTCGACTTTGTCGGCGAGCACGTCGGCCGAGTGCGGCAGTTCGCCAGTCGCCTCGAACGCAAACACACCGGGACTCGGTGTGTGGATCGTACAGCTCACGACCGAGCGGTTCGTGAGCGTCGACCACGACTCGACGCCCATGCAGATCGCGGTCGCGTCGAGCATCTCGGCCCGCAACTTGAGCTGCGCTTCAGTGTACTCAAGGTCAAGTAACGTCGTCGCGAGCGCGAACGCACTCGGTGGCTCGTACCCTGGATTCAGCCGCTTGAGCATCTTGACAAACGCTGCGTTCTCGACTGTGCTGACTGGTAGTGCAGCGCCAAACACGGCCTTTGCAACGTAGCTATCGAGGTCGCTCTTGTCGTCGAGCGCAGTAGCAGCGCCAGACGGTAGCGACGATGTTGATGACAACGACGGTGTCGACAGCCGCGTGCGGCGCTGCTTCTTGTCGCCATTACCACCATTGCTACTGCCGTCATTCAATGTCGGTACTGCTGTTCCACTGGCGCTCGAGCCTGCCGTTCAGTGTGCCGCACAGAACCGTCAGATACAGACACAAGTGTATAAACACACACAACCGTACTAGTAAGAGCAGTAGTCGCACGTACCGCTATTACCAGCGCCACTGCTCGGCACGATCTGACCGGTTTTGCGGCTCATGTCGGCCTCACTGAGATCGTCCTTGACGAGCAGCGGGCACCGTAGACACTTGTGCACCAAGTGTGCGCGCATGCGCGTGGCGAGCCCGCACATGTTGTGGTCGCAGTACTTGCACACGGCGCGCTTGTTCGTCACATCCTTGCGGAAGTGCGCCCAGATCGCGCTCGCGGGTCGCGGCATGTAGACAGCTGAACGTTTAGTCGTACCGCTTCAACAGACCCCGTGACAACGACGTCTGTGTCGCTTGTTGCAGCTTATCAACACCTGGCGCACTTTGTGCTTGTCCAACAGACAGGAAATTCGAAAACTGTGTGAATATATAGGCAAATATAGTAGTAAAGTAATCGACCAAACAATAATATCAAAATACTAGAATATTTTCGGTTTCTCGACAAACATGTCAACAATGCTGCAAGTTGAAAACTCAACAGCAAACAAGACGCTCCACCTTAACGACCTCGATAGCAGCCTACTGCGCAACGTGCTTAACGAGACATTGGCAGACATAGCGATACAGGAAAAGGCTTCACTGTCATATCTTCGAAACGACGCGCTTGCGCATTTACACTTGAAGACCGTCAGTATATATCGTGACGTAACATACATATTGTTTTGGCGGACATTGGCGAACAGCTTTTGTATGTGGGGCACATTATATGGTAGAACATGTTAACCAAACGGACATCGCTATTATTGCGCCCCTGCGACCAGCCAATCACACGACGTATTTGATTATTATTAGCCAATTAAAAACATCCATTGCATTCGGACCATTCGGACGCACTTTTTGTCCGAACCAAAACCAAAATATGTATATGCAAATACATATAACTAGTCATTATAGGGCCAAACAAATATGCTAACCATTCGGACAACTAAGACAGCAGATTAATATAACGTGGCATACTCTGAATTCCTTAATGGTTGGTTTACGTTTTGCCTGCTATGACGTGGCTTGCGCTAATTTCATCACTACTCAACCATGAGTCTTGAGTCACTTGCAAACACGCAGAAGGCACGCGTCACAGTTGTGAGCGCTTTTGCTCGTTTCTTACGGGAACAGGAAGTGAGCGAGGACTTTGTCCACGCAAGCATCCAGAGCGACCCGTCGGGTGCGCGTCCGGTGATGGTGATGGACAGGTTTGGTTTGCATCTTGCGTGTAAAGAAGGCAACGACGGCAAACCACTCAGTAAGAACTCGGTGGTGTCTTACTATTGGAATCTCAAGCTGTGGTTGTTGGATGCGTATCCGACACTGCGTACTTGCACCGAGAACGAGCTCATGCGGAAAGGCAAGACGCTTGAACGTTACTGCCAAAAGAGAACAGAGGGAGGGCATGTCAACAAAGCAACGTCGTGTAGAAAAGAAGATTTGTGTGCATTGATTGAGTGCCAATATACAAATGCGAGCTGTGCTACCGACTACCAAGACGCTGCTCTGCTCTGCCTCATGTGGTTTGCTTTGGGCGCGCGTCGGACCTCCGCTTCCAGTCGAAGGAGGGGCATTGCCACGCATGGCGTGCGTGTTCCTCGCCTGTGGCACAGTGTGAGCCGAACGCGGCGCTGGGCACTTCGACTGGAAGTGGCCGCGCTTGCCGCAGTTGTAGCAGGTCACATCGACACTGCTCAGGTCCATGGGCGATGGACCGTACCGCGACGCATACTGCTGTCGCTGAGTGCTCTGTCCTTGTGGACGAGCATTGCTCCAATCGGGTCTTGAGGCTGTGAAAGATTGCTGCTCAATGAGCGCAATGCGGATGGCTTCTTCCATCGTCGTCGGCAGGTGGCGGTAGAGCGCCTGCCGCGCTGGGCCAGCATTGAGCCCGTTGAGGAACGCGGGCACTTTCACCGACTCCGGCAACGGGTCGACAGTGATGGCGGCGCAGATGCTTCGCATCTCCTGGACGTAGCGGTCCAGCGAGAGCTTGCCTTGGCGCATGGCAAAGAAGCGCCCCTGCAGCAGCACCTCATTGTTTGGTGGCTGCCACTGGGCCTTCATCTTCGTG
>JAADWX010000644.1:0-17107 GCA_023336405.1 Globisporangium echinulatum | reverse complement strand
GATCAATCCAGGGAATCGCTTGACATGATCTTTACTTGATTTCCTACATTTTGTCGGAACCGCCAAGGCGGCAAAGCTGGAGGGCTGGGTTGTGAGCTCAGTCTGCGTGGCACAATACACCTATCAACAACGAATGATTTCACGTGTTCCTAATGTACCAGTCTACATCGTCCTGAAGGTTCGCCTCCAGTCGTGAGTTTAGGGACGCGATCAGCTCGTCCACCATAACGACACAGCACACACTCTTCTAGGCTTGCTCAGTGCGGTGCCACAAAGAGACGAAGCGTCGAGAAGTAGCACTGACTCACGATCATCAGCAGCTCGACACCAACCCCAAACGACATCGCTGTTGTGCACTTTTCACTCAATCGCGTCGTCCCACATTATGTTGCGTTACTTTTCATCGCTCTCACTCGCTCTGAGTTTGCGTGACTCATTTGCTCCGAGCTTGCATTCAACTCTCGCTCACATTCACAATATTAAAGCTCATGCTTTTCGCAAAAACGAATCACGGTTAAACATACGCATTTCATATGCTGGCTATATATTATTATATGTTAAGACAACAACTAAAAATCCACACGACGCATAAAGACGCCGTGGACGCATTATGTCATTTATTAATTAGACTTGTACTTTTTGCAACTCATACAAATTACAGGTCAAAGGTTACAGTCATGGCACACAATCTTCGAAGACATTGTTGATGACAGAACATGCAAAACTGTTAGCATTTGCGCATGCATTGACTGCAAGCATGATCGATTGTGTCACCAATTCGCCCACAGGTACACATGTTACGTCGCGGATCAGCAAAAAGCCCGCTTGCCGCCATCACACTCGGCTCGTCATCTTCATCGTGGAAGGTCGCCCAGGCGGCATCATGAACGTAAAGACCTTGATGGCTACGCTGCAGGCCATGTCTACGCTATACAAAAATGCTTGGATGGACGGTGTTGTGTGGCGCATATACGTCACACGACTGCTCCGCTTCGAGAACAACTGGCAATCGGTCTACAACTAGACAATTTTTCGGTACATTTTAGTGAAGAAGGGCAGGTGTAGGTGTAGAGAAAGCGTGTTGCGCTCGTCGCTCCACTTTGCCCAACACCACGCAGGTTCTGCAGCGCGCGATTCTGTGCGAGCTCCGTATATAATAGTGCTTTGTGAGCTTCGTCACACCTTGTCGAGTTGCGATATAATGACCATATGTGTGTATGTAGATACACTATGCATCACGACAGACCTGTCGCCAAGTTATGCATACAGACAAGTGAAGGCATTCATATGTATGAAACATAGATGGGTTCGTATATCCATGTAGACATATCCATACTGAGAATCGTAGCGAGTCCGAGAGCCCGTAGCCAGCGCGTCCTAGGTACTCGGTCAATCAGTCTTTTGCGCTTTGCGTGTAGGTGCAAGAATGCGTAGGTGTAAACACTAAACAAAACACACGGTCAGCTTCCGCACAGCTGAGCAAACTGTGGAACCATGGTTTGAGCTCGCCATTGATCACAGCCTGCGCAGAGGCAGTGTATACGAATGTGAGCAGTGGATGGAAATTGATACATGTGTGCGAAATAGATGCAAGCTTTATGAACGAGCAAGTTCGTAGTACCTTGGGTGATCGTGAGCTTCACTGGTCCAAAGCGCGCAACAACGTATACAGCCCAGCAGTAGTGAGCACCACAGGTGAGTGACCGCGTTGCGAGCAACACCGACTGGATTATGCTTAAACGTGGCCGCCTGGTTACTTCAGCGTCGTCGTCGTATGTGATGCCGTGGTCGCGTGTTGTTAGCAGCGTTGCTTGCTGCATATTGGCAATAGGGATTTCAGCCACCATGCACGTGGTTGAAGTTTGACTGATCTCTCATTCGCGATTTAAATCAAATTACAGAACAGTGTGTTTATGTGAAATCTGTTTCTGTGGTACAGGCGTGTTGTTTTGTCGTTGACGAAAATCGTTCATGCGAAATAAAAATAAATTACCCCGGTGAGTGAGAAGAAATAGACATTGTGGGGACTCAAATATAGTTCAATGACATTATCGTTTTAATAACTCGAATCACAAAGTCAGTCGAAGCAACTAACACCGTTTAACTTCTTCCAAATTGAGACCGTCTGACTCTATTTACACAGATTATAGGTGCGTTCAATGACGTTGTCGGTCATCTTGTTCGTTCACATATGACACTCAAACGTAAAGTATAAACAGATCAAGCTCGGCAACGAGCACCTTACGTGGGTCACTAGCGCGCATTATGGCACGCATGACTTGTTGTATGAGGGGTGAAAACACGGCGCTTCATCGCCCGATCCGATTGGCGTTTCAGCACACACAGCGTCGGTTGCAACCGACGCCGAGATCACATTCCGGCACGCGAGCAGCCCCGGTTGGCTGATCTGCCTCGTTCGTGGTGCGCCAGTTGTTCACACAGCTATTCGACCCACTTGGCCCAAGATTTGTCCTTCAGCGGCATGATCCACGCAACGTCTGCGGACTAGAACCGTCAAGCGAATTTAGAGGGCACGGCCTTGAGCAAACTTGAGCAAGAAGTTGCGACTTGCTGCGTACACGTAAACCTCATTTGTCTAGTGCCCTGAAAACGATCGAGGATTGACTCGCAGAATGTTGTGCGGTTACCAATGTAAGTATCTTTGCCACTGGACCGTAATTGCGGTGTTCCGTCTTGAAGCCCCGTTACTGACCGCTTCATGTGACTGACAGAACAAGACGAGTTGACACATTGAGTGCTTGGGTCTCGTCGCTTGTACATTGCATTTTTGTAAACACGATAGCATTGCTGTTGCCCGTTGTATGTCGTTGTTGCAGCATTTATTTAGCAATTTTTCTCGCAGTCTGCATGGTTTTTTATTTGGCTGCATCTCTAGACCTATTTTTAACATTGTAGCAAAATCGGTTGTTGAACGCGTATATCTTCACAAAAACCATAAAATGTTGACTTGTGCTTAACCGATCACACATTTTAATTAATCAGACTATTAGATTGGCAAATACGAAATTAAGGTAATTTGTACACACACGAGTGGCGTTATCGACGCCAATGTAGATGGCTGCATATGATTGCAAAAGTGTGGAGAGAATATGTTGATAGATCGACTGTGCAAAAATCTCCAGGTGACACACGGTTTCAAGTTTGTTTAAGTCAGACAATGAGCATACGTGAGCTCGTACAGGTGTATCAAGTACCAGCATTACCGGTTGATGAAGTACTTGACGCATATCATTCTCTATTTATCGCAAGGGATAAAATGATGTAGGAGCGCAGGATGTAAGTCGGTAATAACAAACACTAAGAAATTAGCTAAGATAACGCGCAAGCAAGCGACTGATGTTCTCAAGAACGCCAGCAGTTTGTGCGTTTATCATAATTGCAGCAAGCGCTTGTTGGACTGTAATAGTAAGAACCACGCGCTTTCCAACTAGCCATATCGAGGGCTTTGAAATATATACGATATAATATGGACAATAGATCGGCTTGTGTCAGGATATCTCCTGTAACGACCGCTGCAGTAGCAGCGACGATATGAACACGGATGGTGACAAAGCTGAGGATAACACTGTGCGCGGACTTGTTGAGGAATACTACGTTGACGAAGAAGAAGACGAAAGAAGAAGAAGTCGACAAATGTTAGTGGTGAGCCGTTGACCACGTTTTACCTCTAATAATCAGTATTAATATCGCGAAATATCACTTTCAATGCTGTTGCAAACACTCACAGCTATCTCTCACGCACAGAAAGCAACATATTTACTAAAGACACTTTGTCCAACTTTACTGATTAACACATTTTTATCACAATTGGTTATACTCTGATACCACTGCACCCAAATGATTGTGCTATCAACGACGGTTAAATGTCATTCAAATTCACGTAATCTATTTAAGCCGCCATAATTGCTGTAATCTGTTTAAGCCGCCCTAAACTGTACAAGCTTATGCATTTTGACCTGGAATATTTCGAATTTGTTTTGCAACTTGAACAGTTGTCATACTCATCCATGTTGTAAAACAATCATCATATGGTTGACATCTCTTTGTGTGTGTTCTGAATTGTCTACATTCAGCGTAGAAACACGCTCTCGGTTCGCCACTAAAAATCATATCTGCCACACCACACAGCAAATATGAGCAGTGAAGATATGATTTTATATTCTCAGTTGTGCAGTGGTTCGCACGAATATGAGGTATTTTTAATGAAATAACTGTCAGTCAATGGAAATCGTAATGTTTAACGAATTGTAATTACGATTACAAGTTGCTTCAAGTTTGGCAGACTTAGATCAAGTCAGTATTTGATTTACTCAATTGGAATTTGCTGCTCCAAAGTGCCATTTATACTTTATTGTTATTTCTATCATATTAATAAACAGACTTGTGGCGAATGTTATATGACACGGAGTATAATATCTCCGTTCATTATAATGAGTTTGGTTTTTCTGTTTAATCAATGGAGCGCAATTTCCACAACATTACGACGATTTGAACGATGGGCTGACTTAAGGGTACTGCTAAACTTTTGCGCGAATATTGTAGTAAAGCAAGATAGCGAATACTTGTACCAAAACTGTTGTTGAGAAACACGAAAAAAATGGTATATATTTTTTGGAACGGAACGGTGTATCATGTGTATGGTGGACTGTGTCAGAAACCAATAGTAAAACATTTAGACGTTCAACCAATATGAAGATGTATGTCATTCGATGTTTAGCTCTCTTTTGCACAATTGTTCTTAAAATTGCTGAAGTAAACTGTGTTGGGTGACGTAGGTTATATATTGTTGTTGTTAATTCGTTACTAGACAAACGACCACAAGATAGAAGGTATCACAATTAAAATACTCACTTTTTATTTGCGGAAAAACAATCCCGCTCGCACAATACTAATTGCAGTTCAAATGGCGATGGCTGTGCGCAAGGAGCTGCCAGCGCGACACTCGCGTGGCACGCGCATCCGGCAGCTCGTAGGCGAGGAGGCTGAAGCAGACGCGTCGTTCTGGGCGCAGTCGGCATGGAACGAAGACGCAGAGGACGACGACTACTCGACTGAGGACGGTGCGTTATGGTCGTTGTGCGCGCTTTGACACCTGTGCGCTTGCATGGACGTGTGATGATGCGCTGTCGCCTCTACCTCTGTCAAACGATTTAGTGCTCACGCGTGTACGTGTATGTCTGTATGTGTATGCGATACAGAGGAAGAGGATGTCGTCGACTCGGACTTTGATGAAGACGAGAACCCAGACGAAGAGGTGCACGACCAGGACGCCGACAACGACAGCGCACAACGGCGCCGCACTGCTCCGCAGGTATTGTGTTATGCAGATATGTGTGCTGGTCTACTGCCGTGCACTCACGTGAGTGCGTTGACTCGTACTGCATACTGCAGCGCAGTAGCGTGTACCGCGAACCGACGACGCACAAGACGCTGGTCAAGAAACCGCGATTCGCGGCGCTTGACACAAATGCAACAAATGCAACAAATAGCGCTCAGTTGCCGCCTGTAACGCCTTCGACATTCGAGTACGAAGCGCCAACTGTGCGGCGATCGACTGCGCGCAAGAGCTCGGTGTCGTCCGAACTGCGGCGCCGGCTCTCGGACACTGCTGTTACAAACAGCAGCAACAAAAAGAGTCAGTTGCCAATTTCGCAACAGCCCCAGCCTATACGGTTCACGCAAGCGCAGCTGCTCGCCGAAGCCGTGCGCACGGAAGTCGCGAACGTCCAGTCGCTCAGTCGCCTCGAGCAGTTGGAAGAGGAGCGACGCGCTGAGACATTAGCGCCGAAAGCGCCGTTCACAGGCGACGTCGTGCGCGTGCACAGCCGCATTGGAGTTGCTAAAACAATCACGTTTCTAAACACGACCGAACTGCCATCGCTGTTTCGGCAGCTGCCGCCAACAAAGCGCGCGCGACCAAAGGCATTGGAGAATGAGAATGATGGTCACGACGATAGCAGCGATGATGAGAATGATGATGAATAGCAATTGTCGATTGCTAAAACATTTATGTATACAAAATTAAAGCAAGTCGTATAAATGGGAGGCCAGTATTCGGATTGTACGAGGCTGCCTGATAGTGCATGTCCAAGCACATAAGGCCAACTGACTGCAGTGGGCAGCCGTCACTCTACGCGACCTTCTTCTGGACTGCCGTCGCAAGCGCTTTGTTCGTTGCGCCCCAGAACAGCAGCACTTGGAGCACGAGCGTGCCGTTGAGCAGGATCGCGACGGCAAACCCGAGCAGCTGCACCGGGTCACCGGTCTCCTGGAGCGTCGTGAACAGCCGCGCGACCGAGCCGCCAAAGTTGAGCACGAGCGTCACGAACGCGAGTTGCCCTGTGTGGCCCTGCTTGAAATTCGATAGGATCTGGATATAAGGACAGGCAGATATGTTAGAACCGACAATGAATAGATACGACATACAAACTTCAAATATATCATCACATACAAACAAACGTACCTGTGGGATGCGTGCAATGATGCTGACTGGGATGCCAGCGGATGCGAGCGCCCACTGGTACTCGGGCGGCGTGAGCAGCATGCCAGCTGCAAGCGCTCCAAAGAGCACGAAGAGCCCAAAGCGTGTGGAATAGGCAATCGTGGGTCTGTAAAACGCCCAGAGGAGCAGCACGAGCACGACGTTCTGGACAAGAATGACAAAATTCTCGCCCCACGTGCTCACAGGATAGCCCTTGAGCACGTTGTAGATTGTCGACGAGAGATACAGCAGCACTTCCATGTAGAACGACGCCGGTGTGAGGCCCGTGACGTCCTTTGCTGCAACGATCTTGAGGATCTGCGGCAGCTTGAGGATCAGGCTGCCGGTGATGATCGCGTACCCGAGCGCTTTGCTCACGACGAGCTTGAGACACGCGATGTTCGCAAAGTCGTGCTGCGTGAAGAACACGTCGAGGCACGCGGGCGTGAACACGCCAAAGACGAGCTCCGAGCTGTCGGTCGTTTTGGCTGCAGTGGTTGTAGCAGCAGCTGCAGCGATGGCAGCTGAGACCGCGAGTGCAAGCAGTGCACCGCGCGTCGCCATTGCCGTCGTTGTTGGCATCGTTGGTGGTTTGTTTCTTCGGGTCGTACAGAGCAGACGCCGGCAGTGGGGAGGAACGTCGAGCGTTGTCGGCACGTCGAGTTGAGCTTCTCGGCTGCGTTTGGGATTGACACGCGATTTTGTGTTGTGGGAGCGCATCCCGACTGCATCGTGTTGCATTCGGGATTCTTGGTCTTCAGAATGGCAGTCCACTTTGTTGGTGTTTCACATAGCTTGCGCGTAGAAAGCATTGTGCATCGTTGTTGCATAAGCAAAACAACACACAACCTTGCTCAGCAACAACAGCAACAGCAACAACGTTTGCAGCGATCACAAGCAGCAGCAGCACGTGGACGCACCGAGCGCTGCAATGAACCAGAACGACTTTCGTGCGCTGCTGAGCGCCAAAACAACCGCACGCGATGGCGCGAGTGGCAAGAGCGACAACAACAAAAGCAGCGGCAGTGGCAGCTTTGGCGGCAAGCGCAACATGACCGAGTCGGACCTCGACGAGATCCGACGACTGTCCAAGAAGCCAAAGAAGAAGGGCAGCAAGAAGCCGAGCAAGAGCAAGACAGGTGACAACGACAATGACGCTGACGCAAGCAGCACAACAAAGATACACGCAAGCGGTTACCGCGACCGTGCAGCTGAGCGACGTCAGGGCCTCCACTCCGACATGATCGACGCCAACGAATTTGCGCACTTTGACGCCGAGCAGACCAAGTTCTTAGGTGGCGACGTCGAGCACACGCATCTTGTCAAAGGCCTCGACTTTGCATTGCTGTCGCAGCTCAAGCGCGAGAAAGCCAAGCTGCTGGCGGCCACAACCGCCCACAAACAACAACAACAACAACAACAGACTAGCAGTGCCAGTACTACCAGCCAAGCAACTGCACCAACCGACAAGCTCGCGTTCAAGACGCGCATCGGACGCCTCGTGTACTTCCACGCAGTCCAGAGCGTTGCACTCGCAGCTTCGACGTCGCTTGCAGCGCATGCAACCGAACACTTTCTGCCTGGTCGCATGTACTACACGTTTGCATTAGGAAGTGGCAGCGGCGGCACATCCGACGTTGAGAGTGTACCTGTGGTAGTCCAGCGCAGCAAAGACGACTGTCCCGAGCCCGACGAGGTTGTCAGCGGCCTCGTAAGTGAGCTTGTGATCGCGAACGTCGGTGCTGCACTCCGTGGCGAGGGTCGCAGTCGCAAAGGCAAACGCACTGGCGACAAGAAGCTCCGGCGCAAGAAGAAGAACATGGGAGGAGGAGACAGTGACGGTCGTGGTGATGACGACAATGGCGGTAGTGACAGCGATGGTGATGGTGAGAATGGCACAGCAGTGACGCCAGCAGCAGTCGAGAGCGACGACGAAGACATCTTTCCAGAGGTCGGCGAGTACGTCCCGATCCACAAGCGTGACAATGACGACGCTGCGTCCGTCGCTACTGACCAAGCACTAACCGTCGAGTCGCATCGCGAGAGCACTAGCAACAGCAGCACGAGCGCTGCTGGGTACTTTGCGAACCTCAGCGCGTCGCTCAGCGCAGCGGAACAGATCGAGAAGCAGCGCGACGTCGACGCCGAACAAGCGTGGAAGCAGACGATCCGCAAAGTCGTTGCAACACAGTCGCAGGCCGAGCGCGAGCAAAAGATACGCGATGAGCAGCGCAGTGGCGCTGTAGTCGATGAGTACTCGGAGTGTTACCCCGAGTACCAGGCAGGCGCGTCGGCGCTCGACAGCGAAGACGATGAGGAAGCGCCGCGTAAAGACAAAGACGCAGATGATGATGCGGAGGCGGCAGCGACGGAGAAGACGCGTCGGCGAAAGCAAAAGCACGGCAACAAACTGCAGAGCGACCTTGAGAAGATCACCAAAGTACGTGTTGTTGTATGAGTGTTTGTATGGTGGAGTGTGTGGAGCTGACAATATCGAGTGTGTGTGTATGTGATGTGGCGTTTGTAGCTGCTGGACGCGAAGAAGACTGCAGCACCGCGATCGTGATACTTGCGATGGAGTAGCATGAGGCATGTAGCAGGATTTCAGTCATTTGCGGTCCACAATTAGTATGGACTTGATAGGAGTCATATTCGAAAGAGGTCAATTCGTGCTATTTAGTAGGATATTTGCTAAAAAAAATAATGCGATCAGCAAGAACAAAAACGTTGTTTACCTGTCATATTTTGTCATTTGCAATTTGTATTCACACTAGAGATTGTCAAATCATTTGGGTTTTGTATGAAGTTCTGACCGCACTTAAATCGGCCATGGTGACCACACAAATCGGACTGGGATCCATTGGTTGTCATGGCTTGAGCAACTAGCAGCGAGTGCAGCCGTTTTTAGGGGTGATATGCATCGTACCCCTATCGATCGAAGCATACACAGATCAAGTAAAATAAAGGTACGTTGTGTCGTAACCCCGTTTTCGACCCTGCACAGCTCACCTGAGTCGTGTTGTGGAGGGTCAATGGCTCGCTGTCGCCGCCCAACAGCGACGCTCTGCTCACTCGCTTCCTCGTATTTTTTGAGTGGTGTGCCTGGTACTACCCAACTGCTGCATAAAGGTGCGTGTGTGCTTCATGTGTTCGGCCACGAAATCGATGGCAGCGATGGCGGCAGCAGCGGCGACGGCGACGTGAACAGACACGGCACGGCGCGACGGTGTACGGCACGCGAGGCATGGCGACGAGCAGCAACGAGAGCGCAGGCAGGCAGCAATCAGCGCAGACACATCGAGCAACAGCTCCAGCCAATCAACCAACCAGCCAGTCGATTGGCTGCATCAATCGTCGTCGCCCCTGCACAGGTCGACCTACGTACACGTCCAGCCAGCTCGATAGCAGCATTGTAACGTTGCACCTCGCCTACTTGCAGCAGACTGCGACGCAATCGCTATCGACACTCGACTCGCTTCGATGCGTCCTCTCTTTCCTGCTCTCGATCGCTGCCAGCCAGCAGCTCCTCGCTTTGTCGCCATGGCAACCGTCTGCCTGTCAGCCATCCTGTGTGCCGTGTCGTGCTGTAGTGCACATCTGACTTCTACGAGCAAACAGACAGACTAACAAGCGCTTTCTCTATCATGCTCATACCCACACTCGCGTGTCTCTACAGATGGCTGACGAGATCGCTCTTGCCCGTGAACGCCTGAAGGCGAAGTTTGGTGACGTCCGCACGGGCGGCAAGGGCTCGGTGCGCCGGAAGTACAAGGCGCCGCACAAGGTCACGGCGGCCGACGACAAGAAGCTCGACGCTGTGCTCAAGAAGCTCGGCACGACGCCGATCCCAGCGGTCGAGGAAGTGAACCTCTTCAAGGCCGACGGCCAGGTGATCCACTTTGTTGCGCCAAAGGTGCAGGCCGCGATCGCTGCGAACACGTTCGCGGTGACGGGCCACAGCTCGACGAAGTCGCTCCAGGAGCTGCTGCCGGGCATTATCAACCAGCTCGGCCCGGACAACCTCGCGAACCTCAAGCAGATCGCCGAGTCGTACACGGCGGCGCAGAAGGCGGCACGCGCAGCGGCCGGCGGCGACGACGACGACGACGATGTCCCGGACCTCGTCGACAACTTTGAGGACGTGAGCCAGCAGGACTAAGCCAGTGATGGCGGTTGAGCTGCTGCTGCTATTGCTTCTATAGTCGGTCGAGTCGACGCAAGTCGAGGTCGAGAGTGCAGGCACATGCACAAAGCTGTTGATGTGTTTCACTAGCTAGTCGGTTGCTCCTTGCGCGTGGCTGGCAATTGCGCTACTTGCGAACAAGGAGGAGGCCCCGATAGTACACCAGGCATCGCAAATTCCGCATGTTCGCGTCTGCTATTCGTTTGCACTCGTGTGTTGTGTCTGTGATCGTTGCACAACAACCTTGCTTTGTTGTTTGTTGCTGCTTGTAGGTTGCGACTGCATTGTTGTCATGCAATGCTTAGCGCTGTTGTTTGCTGATTTGCATTTGCAATTTTGCGTTTTGCTTGACCTTGCACATTTGTGGCTTTCGACAGCATTGCAAACAATGCTGCAGCGAGCGACTTGCAATGTAAACTTGCTGCACTTGCAACACTACAATTGCGACTCGAGTGCTGCGCAAACACGACATACAAGACAGCGCAGCAACAACGTGCGTGCAGCTGATCATTCCTGTCCACAAGCAAGCGCGCAGCTTCGCCGTGCAGTGTCGTGCAACCTACGCAACTGATCAACGCCCATGGTTTGTGCACATGCGTGCATCGCAGACGCTGTCGTCGTCTGACTAACCCCAGTTACTCGCTCGCTGCTGCTGCTGCTACGTCTTGTCCATTGCTCTACAATCTGCTGCTGCTGGTCTATCGGCTGCACACTCGTACGAACAGCCGCCCGCGTTACTCCTTGATCGTCACGATCGCTTTCTTAAAGTCCTTCTCTTTGTACACGAACTTGCCACGGAACGCGCGTTTGAATTTGCCTGCACACGTGTGTGTGCGATTGTACACAACCAACAGCGTCAGCGCTCATGTTGCTATAGCTCATCATACACAACAGCATACACACAAGCACGCACACAACAGCGCACAGGCGAACAGACTAGCGCAGCAGACGCACCTTCGTAGTTCATCGTGTTGACTTTGACGACTGGGAGGTTGTACACTTTTGTCAGGTACTCCTTGATGTCGTGCTTCGTGTAGTTAGGCTCGACGCGGAAGACGTACTGGTTGTCGCGCAGCCGCGTGCGTGCGTTCTTGCCCATGAACGTGATCGCCATGTTGGGAAACTTGAGACGGTTCCAGACCATGGTAGCTAGTTGGCTGACTTGTTGTTGTTGTAGTAGAAGAGGTAGTTGCGGTGGTGCACGCGGGATCAAAGGGGTGACAGCAACAACGACGATGTCAACGCGTGCGCTCCTTGCTTGCTGAGTCGATGCTCGACGCTCTGTGTGCAGCACGACTTCGCTCACGAGCCATCCGAGCCACTCGCAAAGGACTCTCCCTGTATTTTGTCACTACCGACTCAAAAAAACATTAGCATATGTGGGCCACAAACATGCATATGTCGCGCAGAATACAATCAATAAGGCATGATCAATGGAAATAAAACACTTTCAGTGCTAATCGCTAACTATAACAAGTTGGCTATCTAAAATGAGGTTTTGCCAACCCAATTCAACACCTGACCAAAAAAACGATTGCTTTGCATTTCTTGTGCTCACAAATCGAAAAGGAGCAAGTCGCAACGATGGCGCGACCTGGCAAGTGCTTCGAGTGCGTGCTGCAGGGCGAAGTGGTGCGTGCACATACGTGCGATGCGACGTGCATATCCTGTCGTGCGTCTGTCATGCGTTTGTGTACTGCGATTACACTCACGACCACACGCACTTGCTCGCACGAGCAGAACTACAAACACTTTCCGACGTTCGTCGAGCGTCTGCGCGGTCTGTGCGGCGAGAGCGTCGTCAAGGTGCGTGTCTGTCCACGTGTCTGTCAATGCATCCTATCGCACTTACAGTGAGCGAGCGGCACATACATCTAACACGCAAGTGTGCGCGTCACTCAGGAGGACATTGCGTACAAAGAGTACGTCTACAACTTTGACGACAAGTGCCCGCAGTACATCCACGGTGCGTTCATGCATATAGATTCTGTGTATGGATATGGATGGCTCTGATACTTTCTATATACATAGGCGTGCCGCACTACGAAGTGCGTGCGCGCCACGTGTTTTCCGGCGCGACGACGTTCCAGGGCGAGTCGGTCGAGCTGCCACGCGACGGCGGCCAGAAGTGGTGCGTGTCCCATATGCTTACGACGTGTATGTGGCGATCTCTACAAACTGGTTGACTGGCTGGTTGTATGGGATATGGTGCAACTTGTCGATTTGCATATGCATATGCATATGCATATATAGGGAACTCCGGTACATTGGCCGCTGGGAGCGCAAGAAACTGTCGGAGCAAGGCACGAATGCAGCGCTTGGCGTGCCATTTCGCAGCCAAACCGCAGTCTCCGTGAGCCAGAACGTGCGGCCGTTTCTCCAGACGCTCGGGTTTCGGTGCGTGGTGTGTATACTATACTGTATAGTAGTTTGTAGTTTGTATCCGGATATTACATTCATTACAATGTGCTGGCAGTCGCTTACACAATACACTTTCGTATCAATGGTCGCCTATAACATATACACAGCCACAGCTACCGGTACATGCGCCTCGGCACGCGCTGGCAGCTGCCAAATGGCATCACGATCGAAGTCACGCGCATGAAAGCGGTATGTCTGTGTGAATTGCTGGTAGTATGTCTCAATCATTTGTCGCACTGTCACTCATGTATATAATCTGATAAAACTCGTGATTTGTAACATATGTACCCCGCTGTGGTGCTAATAACAATATCAATAACATCGCATTAGCTCGAGAACGAAGACGAGAAGGACGAGTACCGCCTCGTGGACCTCGAGAACCTTCGTGTTGAAGCGCTACTTGTCGAGATTTCTGCGCTCACGACCGACGACAAGATCGATGATGTGTCGCAAAAGATCCGGCGCTTTGCCGTGGACCTCGAGCCATACTTTGTCGAGCGGCCATCCGAAGGCAAAGAGATCTTGCACAGCACTGCGACGCTCGCAGCTGAAGTGCGTCGGAAGCGGCCGCGGCCGTAGATGTGGCGAGTGCAGCGCAGCACGTACACTGAAGTTGGGCTTGCATATGCAGGTCATGAGGGTTCCTCAGACAGTGATGGAGGGGCAGGAAGAGTCTAGTAGCGAAAAGATACGAGGGCGTGTTGGACGTTGTGAGCATTGATGATGACACGTATGCACTACTACTGGCTGATGGATGGACTTGGGTTGTGGTAAGCTGACGCACGATCGTTTGGTTCACGCTGCTTGGACACAGTAGCATCATTCACAAATCTGTCTTAGGAAGCAGCGCAATTGACTCGATTCTGAGCACCGTAACTCAGCGCACTCGCGAATCCATCAGCACATTTAGAGTGTGTACGACTGAGTGCTACCACGAATGCTGCAACGCTACGATTTGCCGATGTCGCTATAACCAACCATGGCAAACACAACAAGCGACACTGCGAGTTAATATGAACATACTCGCCATGCGACCTTGCTCAGGATGCTGCACAGATGACAGTCGAGTCACTCAGTCAAATATCGCCGTGAGCAAATTGTTCGAGACAGGGCTCCTAAATATCCCATTTTATATGTATTCGCCTAATTGCATAATTGATTTGTATCCTTAATGCCGAATCGTTGCCGAACAAGATGAAGAACGAGTGCGTGAGAAGCACTTGATCACGCACTAATCGGCTGCTTTCATGCACGAAATGATCTGTTTGCCGCCGAGCAGCGTCGCGCAGTGGTCAGCTCGTGAGTTGTGCAGTGGAGATCGTCAAGTGCACGAGCGAGCAATAAACAACATCAAGCAGCAGCTCGCAACATACGCCAACCGAGTCGTTGACCGAGGTATAAACTCATCTCATTCGTCTGAGTGATATCGTAAATGAGCCAGAAGTAATATGTGAATCACTCAAAATCAAAATCAGTTGGTCGGTTTGGAGGTCCACGTAGTTGGGGTGATGTCAAAATGTCGTCCACGATATCGTGCGACTCGTGCGTGGAGTAGGAGGCACACCGACGTTTGTCGGTGGCGCCGTGTGGACAATCTGACGTGAGGCGGAGCGAGTTGATTTTTCAGTGTCGTTACCCTGACGAGTTCGTGCAAGCAACATCACACCGAACAACTTGAATGAAGACCGAAAGCAGACCGATACGATGGCATAAAATGAATGATCGATGAACCTCTGTAGCAACTCGTTTCGATACGTCATTGCTGCCACCACTTGGACTGATGAAAATGTACATGTGATTGAAAGTATGCAATGCGATATCTAATACCTTGTTGGTTCTGACTTCCCGACCGACGCTCACACTCGGATCAGCCCGCGATCACTCTCTCACACACCGTCTCGCGCGACCACTCGACTCCGACATACGGCTCCCCCGAGTCCACGCTGTTCGTCTCGTTCCAAGTACTCGTGCTGGACCACTCACTACACCTCGAAAACAATGCTCTTCTTGATCTGTCGCAGCGCGTACGCCAGCTCCGGTGCACTTGGACGGTCAGCTGGACACAGCACAAGGCACCGCTGCGCGAGCTCCAAAATCTGCGATGGACAACTCGGCAGGAAGCTCGGTTGCAGCTCGCCGCTTGCCACGAGCTGCAGCATCATCATTTGCGACAACGGGTTGCCGTTCGCACCACGGACGTCTTCGTACGGCAGCTTGTGGGTGTCGAGCTCAAAGAGCAAGACGCCAAACGAAAAGATGTCAGCCGGCGCGCCATACGTGCCGTCACCCGTGATGACCTCTGGTGCGAGCCATTTGCCGGTGCCGACGCCCATCGTCATCGTGTTGTCCTCTGAACGGAAGCGCAAGACGCCAAAATCCGTCAGCTTGGCGACTAGCAATCCATCGCTGCTACTGCCGTCGCTGCTGCTGAGCAACACGTTGCGCGACTTGAGGTCACGGTGCACGAGCGGTGGCGCGAACGAATGCACGTACACGAGCGCTTCGACAATGTCGATTGCGATCTGCAGCTTCTGCGCTGTCCACTCGCGCGGCACGTGCGGGTTCTGGAGGTAGTCGCGCAAGTCGCCGCCGTCCATGAACTCAAACAGCGCCTGCAGATCGGCTTCATTCATCCACGCGGCGCCGACAAACGCGACGATGTTTGGGTGCGTGAGCGTCGAGACGAGCTTGATCTTGTTGATGAACGTCTGCGTGCGGCTACGCGTGACTTCACGCAAACGCTTAGACGCCACTTGTGTGGTGCGGTACAGCACAAGCCAGACGTCGCAGAACGCGCCGTTGCCGATCTTCTTAATGTCATGGACGTCGTCCGAGTTCAATTTGACGGCAAGCAGGTCCGAGTCGTTCCAGATTGCGACGGCAGCGTTGAAGGCGGCGTCTGCTGGGTCCGTGCCGATCGTGAAGTCTGTACCAACATTGCGCGGCCCGGATTTGGCCGCACTGCATCGCTTCTTCCAGACGATGAAGAGCACGATGAGCGCGATAACGCTGCTGATGATGATCGGCACCCGGTTGCTTAAACTTTTTACGGGAGGCGACGTTGGGACACTGGTCGCAGTCGGAGTCTGTCTTGTTTCGGTAAATGGTGTTGTTGCCGGAACCGGTGTCGGATTCTCCACAATACACACAGTGTACTCCTTCACATTGACCTGCTGTGACGTCGGACAGTTCGTGCTATACGTGCTTTTGTCGATCTCAAACTGCTCCAGGTTGTTCAAGAAGACAGCTTGACTGGCCGTCAGGGTCACGTTCTTGAGCAGTTTGTTGTCACGAAGGTACCTAGGAGCATATTGCAAGCACCACCCGCAGGTGTAAGGTTGTGTCGTATCTTGCATTGACCAGCAGGAGACAAGAGTTGAGTGTGTATGAGCACGTACAGCTCCTTCAACTTTGTGTGATTGAAGATGGATGCTGGGATCGTCTTGAGATTGTTTTCACGCAAGTTCCTACGATCGCCGCACAAGCGTCGATGAGTGCCGAGCAGAATACTATCGCTCATACACCTCACATACTTATCCAGTAGTACAGTAGTCACGTACAACCCAGTGAGATTTGGAAACACGACGGTGAACGACGTGATGGCGTTCTCGTGCAGATCACTACAGACAACAAATGCGCCATGCTCGCACGTGAGTAGCAACAAAGACATCGCACATTTTGCTTCATTGCACCAAGCGCGACCATCAACACAACACGCTAAGGACAACGATAGCAGACACGTACATATTGTTCAACGATTCGCTCGTGCTTGTCGCGCCGACTTCCATGATCGAGTTGCTTGAGAGGTCGCTACAGCATGTAACAGCAACACAGTGAGGGGACAAAGAGATTGCTGTCAAATTACGCCAAGTGCTGACTGGCGACCACACGAGCGCGTCGTTACGGACAGTTCCTCGAGGGATTTGAACCGCGCAAGACCAATCGGGACTGTCTTGATCGAGTTGTTACTGAGCCAAAGATACGTGAGTTGCGGCGGTAAG
>JAADWX010000643.1:0-17167 GCA_023336405.1 Globisporangium echinulatum | reverse complement strand
GAATGCGGTGGATGGTCGTACGCGATGGCGGTTGCGGAAGCTTGAACTTACTAGTTGCCCATCGTGCGAGGTGCTTGTGCGACATGGTTGCAGACTCGACAAGCTGCTTGCGCATGGCGCTCTTCTGGGCTTGAGTCAGTCTTGTGTAGGCCATTGCAGTTGTGGCTGTTTTGAACCAGTCAATTGACTTGCTTTGTTATTATTATCAAAGACAATAATTTCATTTGCCTTTGAAATTCGTTCGTATCGTTTTGGACGGGATATGTGATAATGCTGATGTTTCAATTTGAGAGTTTTGTCGGTAGTTGCAGTGCAACGATTAATGCATTGATATGAGTCATAAATACGCACAAAATTTGAGATGTTACTCAAGCAGCGATCTAGTTTCTACTCGATCCGCGAAATTCATTTTGAGAGAACACTACGTGCTGTTCCATAAGATCCGAGTGTAAGAAGGTAGATGATGTCATCCGCTCGTCCACGCCTGTGGCAAAATAGTCTGACTCAGCATCCGTAGACACTTTCTCGGTCGCTTGAATAACATTCGTTACCCTTTCAACACCATCTACCACTTGTTTTACAATGCTCAATGTAAACTTTTGTGTGTTCGTTGAAAGTACATTTCGCTATTAACGTGATCTTGCGTTCCTTGCCTTTCGTCAAAAATGTTTGACCTAGCAGCCATTATCACTATCTTGCTCAATCGGGTAACATTCGCCACACCCCTAGCCTGCGCCTAATAGTTCTAGTGCAGCAGCCATTGACAGATTCATTGTAACTGGGGTAACATTCACCACATTCACAACACCGTCTGTACCTCTAGTTTGACAATACTCAATGTACGTTTTTGTGTGTTTGCTGAATGTACAATTCGCTGATATTGTTGCTGACGCGCATTCGTGCAATGGCCACGCTCAAGTCGACCAGCGTGTCGAAGCTGCCGTATTCTCAATGTTTCACCTCGTGGTATCGTTTGAACGCAGCGTAACAAGTATGGACAGACGTTTGCATTTGCTCCTTTTTGCGTTGTTGAACAGTATAGTGAAGTATGGTACATTTCTGTAACGTATGTTTGCGTGTTTGCACAATATGATTACCCTATCAATAGGTACTTATGCTATCCGGTGGTTTGATTGCGATTTGTTCAGACGTTTCTTGAATTACCCTTTACAGCTCACTTACGCTGATTAAAATACCTGTGCAAAATGTATGGCAGTGATTGTACCTCTTTGTCTCTACTGTGCGTGATTCAACGCCCGAACGACTCTCCATGAGATTGTGCGCATACAAAGATCAAGTCTCGGCTCGTTTACTGAGTCTGACAGGTGTCATTTCGGCATTGGCAGCACTGTCGCACCAGCGTGCGCTCCTTCGCACTTGGGCACACGCGCTGCATCAAGCCACTGCTGTCGCGTGCTCACTTGCGCTGTTGCTGCCTCACGCGTCTCCTTCCTCCTTCTCCTCCATGACGGCGGCGAATCGTTGTCGCCCTCGAGCCGCGCAGCACTCGAAACAGTCGCCGCTGCAGTCCATGCTGTGGCTGTATGTGCTACTGCTGCTCGCAACGTGCGCGCGCGTGGCGGATGCAAAAGCGTTTGTGAACAACGCAGCGTACGCATGCACTGCGCCGACCGCTGCGCAGACGACCGTGAGCGCCAAAGTATGCGGTCCGAAGAGCGTGCTCTCGGTTGAGATGCAGCTGTCGATGGACCAGCGCGAGACGTCGCGGCTCACCGCGTCGCCACTACCACTGAGCCTCAAGACCGCTGCGAGCGACCCGAGCTGCTTGCTCGCAAAGAAGCTTGACTTGGCAATCCAGAGCGCGCGGTTCACGACGTATGACCGCGCGACTGGCCTCTGGACGCTCCAGGTGAACTGCTCGCTGCCCGAGACCGCACCCGACAAGACCGCTGTCGCGACGGTGCTCAACGACAAGAGCGAGTACCAGTTCCACTGCGGTCTCGAGGTCAACGCAGTCGACGTGCCAGTTGACATTGTGCTCCCAGCATTCCACTACCTTGCAAAGGACTGGACGATCGCCAACATCACGCTCGTAGCGCCATCAGCAGCAGCAGTAGGTGACAAGCCGACCGTCGCGCCGCCCAACAGCAAGAAGCAGCCAACAGTCGTCGGTATTGGCAAAACGGCGCGGTTCGCGATCCAAGTCGCAGCAACTGGAACCGCAACCAGCGACGCTGTGCGGCAGAACAGTCTCACTGGCGTGTGCACGGTGAACGGCCAGAACGTGACGGTCGCCGCAGGCGCGTTCGACTACGTCGTGCAGCGCAACGACAGCGACATCGTCGGACTCGCGTATCGTTGCGCGCTCGTCGACGGCGCAGGAAACATGCTCGAGCAGACTGGCGCGATCCAGCGCAGTACGCCAGGCGCAATCGACGGCAGCGAGCCAGTCATCGACGACGTCTTCATGGTCTTCTCGACCGACAAGCCCGCGCACGTCGGGAGTGTGATCTCGATCACGCTGCGCGCACAGGGTCTGAAGGACGGCTACAGCGGCACGTGCACAGTGAACGGCAAAGCTGGTCTTGCACTCCTCGGCGGCGAGGACGACGGCTTCTACATGACGCAGTACACGGTCGCAGCTGGCGACCGCAGCTGTGCGCGGAACGACACGATCCCACTCGACTGCACAGTCATGAACGCAGCAGGGAACGTGTTTCGGTACACCGAGGCACTTGACCTCGACTTTGCGATCGACTCGGAGGGACCACAGGTCGTGTCTACTGGCATCCTGTTTGCATCCGACCGACCGGCGCACGAAGGTTCGATCATCGAGATCCAAGTGACTCTCAAAGACGCCGAGCCGGATCTCGCGATCGCCAAGAACCAGTCGTGTCGCATCAACAACGTGTCGGTCGTCGAGAGTTTTACAAAGTCGTCAGCGAACTCGTTCCTGCTCACGTATGTCGTTGGCAAGGGCCAAGCGCACTGGAAACCTGGTGCCCTGCCAGTCTACTGCGTGATCGCGGACGCGGCCGGCAACACGGCGGTCGTCGATCACTTTACGGACGGCAACACGCTGTTTGCGCGCGAGCTCAAGCCCGTCGAGCTCGGGTCGGACGACGTCATGTCGTGGGACTACTTCCCCGACAAGCTCCTGCTCATTAGCTTTGCGATCGTCGCGGTTGCGTCGCATACGATCTCGAAAGTCTGTCCGCTCATCGGCTTGCCACGCATCACGGGATACATCGTCACGGGCATTCTCGTCGGGCCGTACGTACTCAACTTCCTCACGGCCGCGCAGATCCGTCGCTTGCGTGTCATCGACGAGCTCTCGCTCGCGTACATTGGGCTCACGGCTGGGAGCAAGCTGCACTGGAAGACGATGAAGCCGATCATGAAGAGCATTGGGGTGATCACGCTCGGCCTCACACTCGTCGAGTACATCGTCGGGACGCTCACGATCACCGTGTTGGCGCGCTACATTGACTTTCTCCAGGACACGACGAGCAGCGAGATCACGGCAATTGCGCTGCTCGCTGGCTGCATGATGATCGCACGGAGTCCGTCGTCGGCGCTCGCGGTGATCGAAGAGACTAAGTCACAGGGCCACTTCACGACGCTCGTGTTTGCTGTGACGGTCATGTGCGACGTCATCGTGATCTTCCTCTTCAACGTTAATAGCATGGTCACCGAGAGCTTTCTGTCCGAGAAGAGCGTGTCGTCCGCTGATCTGTTACGGCTCGTGCTCCAGCTCTGCGGCTCGATCGGCGTCGGCCTCGTGTTTGGCAAAGCCATGGCGCTCATTGTGCTGTGGCGCCACCGCAAGATCAAGCGCAAGAGCGCGCTGCTCGCAGCGCAGCAGGTCGCGAAGCAGTTCCTCATTTTGCTCTACGGCTGGACGGTCTTTGTCGTGAGCCACGTCGTGCATCCGTACCTCGAGCCGCTGCTGTGCTGCATGGTCTCGGGCGCTGTGATGTGGAACACGAGTCCGAACCCCGAAGAGCTCGGGATCTTGCTCAAGCGCCTTGCCGACCTTGTGTACGTCTGCTTCTTCACGATCACGGGCGCGACGCTCGAGCTCGACATGGTCGTGAAAGCGCTCGCGCTCTCGCTCGTGCTCTGCGTCACGCGTGTCGCTGCGATCTTTGTCGGGAGCTACGTCGGCGGCGTCTGCGCGGGCGAAGACCGCGGCCACTCGAAAGTCGCGTGGATGGCGTACATCACACAGGCTGGCGTGACGCTCGGGTTGGCGAAGCAGATCCAGCTGCTGTACCCCGGCTGGGGCTCGTACTTTTCGACGATGATCGTCGCTGTCGTGATCTGCAACCAGCTCATCGGACCGCCGCTGCTGCGGTACGTGCTGCGGCTCGTCGGCGATGCGCGCAAGAAAGAGGTCGGGAAAGTCGACGGGCTGTCGGCGCTCGTGCTCAGCATTGGGCTCAACAGCATCGGCGCGATCTCGCGGCTCGAGATGTGCGGCTGGAACGTCACGTCGCACCTCATTGACTTTGACGGCGACGCTGCAGCGCTCGCCAAAACCACGAGCAATGGCTTTGCGGACTACGCTTTGCGCGAAGTCACGGACGTGCTCACAGTCACGAAGCCACTGGACGTTGTTGTCGTCATGATGCCGACGAACCGCGAGAGCTTTGCGGTCATCCGTGCGATCACACTCGCATGCCAGCAGCTCCGGCGTTTGCGCGTCCTGCGCGTCGTCGTCCAAGTCGTGAGCGATTCGGATAGCAACAGTGACGCCAACGACAGTGCGACGAACTGGGGCGCCAAGTTTGCCGAGATGCCCACGACCGAGGAGCACGGCGACACGATCGACGTTGTTGTTGTAGATCGGAACGAAGCGACCGACATGCTCTTGGAGCTCGCAGCGTGCGGCAAAGTCGTGAATACGTCCGTGATCCTCGCGAGTGACCAGCAGACAAACAGCACCGCGATCGCAATGGAGGAAGGCGTTGCCGACGCTAATAGTGATAGTGTCAACGGTGATGGTACAGCAGCAGCACTGCCAGCACGTGCACGACTGCGTCAAAAGTTCTCCAAGACCGTGAACCGCATGATGCTCGTGTGAGACTATGGACGACATGAGTGCATGACGCGCTAGAGCGCTAGAGCAGCGCTGGTACAGATGGACGGCAACAGACGACTCACGCACTGTAGTTGGTTGAATGGAAGGGCAGCTGAATACACACACGTACAGTACATACTCGTTGCCATGGCTCTGACACTCAGTTGTCAATCGATCTGTCCTATACGGTTGCTGCTAGTTGGATAAGCCACATTGCAAATGACTACATGCAATGACTGGATCGATGGAGTCAGTATTGTGGATGGCAGTTGCCTCCATCCTATGTGCGCCAGACGAGCACCGAGACACCGGCTGCGACGCTAAAGTACACGTACGTCTTGATCTCGTGCGTGACGTACGCACCGAAGGACGACCCGACGATGCAGTTCCAGCCGCGACCGTACTCTTTTTCCATGTTGCGCCGCACAAACTCGGCGATCGTCGAGAACGTCTTGCCCGACTGTGCGTGCATGGCGCGAGAGAGTAGCGGCATCAGCGTATGCGATCATTGCGACCTCAATGGTGATACCACACCATTTCGATCTACTACATCAGAGCTCGGACACGCACAAACGCACCGTGACCTGGAGCTGGAACGCGTCTTTGGCCGTTGCGATGACCTTTTCGAGCATCGTGTCGGTCATGTCTTCAGCAAAGACGACCGTCTTGTTGAACTTGTCGCTGCCTTTGCCAGTCATCACGCTTCTCGCTCACGTGCTGCTACTTTGTCTTGACGTCTTCGCGCTGTTGCTGCTTCTTATCGTCTTCGCGCTGTTGCTGCTTCTTATCGTCTTCGCGCAATTGTTGCGAACTGCTGCGAGCGAAGCGACGTTCGCGACTGTTCACTACAGGTCGCACTCGCACGACGCCCATAGTGCAAGTCGTTGCCCATTGCTGGCCGCTTGCGTACGAATGCGTACGTGGTGATGGCGCGCGTACAAAGCAGACCGAACGTCATCGACCACCACACACGATGCACAATGCACGTCGCCAGATCTCACGCTTTCTTGAAGCCATCTGCTGACGAGCACCAGCAGGCGAGACATGGCTCGATATCTGGATCTTGCATTTGGCTGCAGAGGCATAGCGACAGCCGAATGCGACGCCACAGCAGCCGCTACTAACAATAACAGTGACTCGGAATAGCGTCGAGGCTGAAACACCCGCTCTGTACGAAACGCACCGCGAAGCTTCGCCGATCCCAGCAGCAGCGCTCATGCTCACACAGCACCACTCGGCCATTCCCATCTTCACCACACACGGCCACCTCACGCACGACGTCCTTTCGCACTCGTCGACTTCGATAGCACAGACACACACGTTAGCACATTAGGAGCGCCATGACGCGCCAGGGCTACTTGCTCCTGCACGAGAAGCGCACACGGCCGCAGATCTGCTACTTCTCGCTCGAAGATGGCTTCTTCCGATACTACGCTGATCCACAATGCACGAAGTGTCTCGGCGAGTACAAGCTCTCGGGCAACAAGATCAATGTGAAAGCACAGAAGCGATCGGATGGCGTGCCCCACAGCTTCTTCCTCGAGACGCGCAAAGTGTTTGTCAAGGACAGGACGTACACGCTCGGGACGCCCGTGCGCGTCGAGTTGAGCGCAAGCAGCAACGACGACCGCCAGGAGTGGGGCAAAGCGCTCTTCTCGTGGCAGCGCTACTACTGGCGCGACCCGCGCGCATCGACTGAACCGACAGCAGCAGCGACTGACACGATCAACGACGTTGCAGTCAAGGCGCAGCTCGAGGACCTCGTGCGCCGGTTCTTTGCAAAAGACAGTGGCAGCAGTGGCAATGGCTACGCACTCTCGTTCGCGTCGGCCAAGCAGCCGCTGTCGTTCATCCGCCGCAACGCGCACTCGCTACGCCGGTCGATCTCGTTCTCGATGATGGCGACGGCCGCATCGACGCCATCAACTGCGTCGTCGTCGACATCGTCGTCCTCGAGCCGCGTCGCAGTGCCAACACAGAACAACAACAACAGCAACAACAACAAGGCCGAAGCAGCTGACAACAGCAGCAAGACCGACGCGACAAGCGCTGTCGAACCAACGGACAAGAACGTACGCGCGACGGTCTCGTGCCACGAATCGGTGCGATTGACTGGCAACAAGACGCGCAGTGCGTTCAATCTGCACGCACGTGGCAACAACCAGGAGCTCCACTGAGTGCGCTGTTGTATACTATAGCTGCCGCCAGTCCCATTGCCCTCTGTAGCCTACGGTCCTCACGCTCGAACGTGCAATCGCCCACCACTAAACGCAATCCAACTGCTCCGTGCCATTCACTCGCTTGCCTCGCTGCTAGTGTGGTGGTGCTAAAGTGTTGGTAGTGGTGTGTAGACGTACGGGCGTGTGTATGTGAGGAGCTGCTGAGCGCACGTGCAGATTCAAACAGACGATCTGGGAAGCAGCGATGAAGGTCAGGCTCTACTCGTCAAGAGCGAGCCCTCGTCGCTGGGACACTGCAAGTGTGCGCTCGGGACGACCATCGTCGTTGCCGGGGATGCGCGACACGAGCAGCACGCGCGTCGTCGTCTCGAGCCGCACGACTGGGAACGAGTTGCTGTCGTCTGCTGCGTCGTCGTCTAAAGCACGAAGCGCGTCGGCCTTGTCGGCGATCGTTGAGAAGAAGCCGCTTTTGTGTGCGCGCGTCGTGTACGCGAGATCGCCCTCGGCCTTGAGCGCGAGTCCGTGTGCGTCGTTGAGCACGAGTCCCTGCACGTCCGCCATCGTGTGCTGCTGAGCTTCTTGTGTGTTGTTTGTTGTTGCTTCTCGGCTGTTGTTGAAATTGACTGTCAGTCAGGTGCTGGCTGATTCATGTGGCAGAATGATGTGGTAGCATGATTGCCAAAAGTACGAATTGCCTCTGCATGCTTATATTTGCAATATTGCTAGCTAGATTCATTTGGACGAAAACTGCCTTCTTGTTCTCGATGAATGCGAAATGCACCTGAATAGTGCGCGCTGCACCATGTTGAACTGTTCTCACTGCCGCCGCGTCGTCTTCCAAGACGAGAGCGGCACGCAGTTCGTTCCCTTTCTTGCATCCACCTCACGCGCAGCAGCAGCCGCACGACGAGGCAGCGAAGCGGATTGAACACTAGCTCAAAGCAAAGCAACGCCTATCGACAGCATGCAGGCAGCGGCACCGCGCCGCACATCATCAGTAGCAGACAGAGGCGCTGCTGCAGCCGAGACAGCCGTCGCGCTCGGCAATGACCGCGATGTCACGTTCTGCGCAGTCGAGCGTGTTGCCGGACAGATCTTTGTGTGCATCGCGACGACTGCGCTGCAGGGCTGGAGCATCTACCGCGTCAGCAAGTTTGGCGCTGCGCCCGTACAGGTGCGTTTGCATCTGTGTGTGCGTTTGCTTATAAGCTTGTCGACCTATTTGACAGCAGTAGCATCAGCGCTTTTTCGACCCATGTGCTCACAGCGTCTACTGTACTCGGTGTGGTCATGCTCACACACATGCATACGCGTATCGATAGATCACTGTGAATGGCGCGAAAGACGGCGGGTTGATCTCGAACGTGCGGTTCTTCCGACTGTTTGAACTCTCATCGCCATCGCCAGTGAGCAATAGCAACAGCAGCTGTAGCGCCATTGGCGCATTCTTTGTATCGGAGCGCTGCCGCGAAGTGAGCTACCAACGCAGCTTTTCGGCCTCGAGCGGCCTCGAGATGCAGCGCCACGTCGAGGACGAAAACGACGACGACGACGACGACGCTGCAATGCTCGACATGGACGACGGCGACGCACAAGAGAACTTGACGGTCTTTGCGCTCGCAGACGAACGGTATGGAGCGTTGAGTGCACACAGTTGCTGCGTAACAATATGCTCACTGTAAACACTTGCTATTTACAGGATCATCAAGCGCCTCGCGCCGTCACCGTCGCTTGTGCTTGACGTGCAATTCAATCGAACGATCGCTGCTGTGCTGTGCGAGACGAACGAGATCTTGCTGTTTGACTTGCAGACGTTTGAGCTGCAGCGGCGCGTCGCGACTGCGGCAGCTGCGATGGCGCTCGGGCCGCGCTGGCTCGCGTTTCCAGGCTTTGTGGCCGACCGTGAGCACGAGTCGATCGACGGGAGTCTCGAGAGCGACTCGGACGAAGTCGTGCCAGAGGCGCTTGTTGGCGGCTCGCAGCAGTTTGTGGGTAGCGCAAAGCTCGAAGCGCCGGCGTACTCGGCGATCGACGTTGCGCAGAACGTCGCGTCCGGCCTGTACTACCTCTCGGAGATTGGCCGCGCGACGCTCGCGCCGTACATTGCTTCGTCGTCGTCGCCGAGCGCAACGTCGTCGACTGCGAGTTCGACCGCGACGCCCGTTGGGTCGTATGGGTACCCGAGCGTCTCGCCGTTTGGCAGCGCGAGCGATTTGAACGGCAAGATCCTGACAGCGAACGCCAAGTCAAAGCGGCAGGCGACGCCATCTGCGCTAGCGACCGCAGCGTTTGCTGGCTGGGCGACTGTGCAGGACAGCGTGACGGAGCGCGTCATTAGCACGTTCAAGTGCCACTCGACCGCGCTCGTCGCGCTCACGTTCGACTTTTCCGGTCTGTTGCTTGCGACGTGCTCGACAAAAGGCCAGAACCTGCACGTCTATCGGCTGCTGCCGCCACTGCAAGTAACGCACGGCAAGCGCAGCGAGAGTTTTCAGTTGCTCTACAAGCTCCAGCGCGGCATCACGCACGCGAGCATTCAGGACATTGCGTTCAGCCAGGACGCCAAGTGGATCAACGTCACGTCCGCGCACGGCACGAGCCACCTGTACGCGATCCATCCGGAAGGCGCGCGCATCAGCGCCGACACGCACACAAACGTCGTCGGCGCAGCGGTCGCCCGCACGTCAACAGCCGACAGTGTCGCAACAGCAGCGCTGAGTCGCGACGTCGACGACTTTTACGCCGAGTTCCGTACGCTTGAGACCAAGTCGCTGTCGCAAGTGCTCAAGATCCGCCACGCAATGGCTGTATCGTCATTGAGTGGGATGGCACCGACAACGACGTCGTCGAGTCCGCCGCTTGCACGGGGCGGCGCGTTCCTCGTTGAGAGCGCGCTCGATGCGTCGCAGGCGTTCTTGAGCCACCTCGCGCACTCGACGAGTCTCTCGATGGACTTTGCGTACCATGCGGTAGGAACAACTGGCGACGACTGCGACGTTGATGCGCGTCGCAAGCGCCGGCGCCGACGCATCAGCTGCCTCTTTGCGCACGACGACGCGAAGTTGCTGATCTGTGTCGACCGGACGCTCAAGCTGCTCGAGCTCACGGTGCAATCGAGCGCTGCTGCCGACGCTGAGCAATCGCAACACTATTACAATCGCTATGGACTTCCAGCGACTGCTGCTGCTGTCACACCAACGACTGAGTCGAGCAAGAGCAAGAGCTCGAGCTCGTCAGCACTTGCATTCGGCTTTGACGCGCGCGTCACGGAGCTCAAGACGTGGGAGCTCTACGCACGTACAAGGACAGCGTCGAGTTCGAGTGACGACATAAGCGACACGACTGCTGCTGGTACTGGTGTAATGACTGCAGCATCACCAACACCGTCAAAGGCATCGCCTGTGACGACGATCTTCAGCAAACGCAATAGCAAGAGCGAGCTCCGGACATTTGCGCCGCGGTCGTTGCCGCTTTGGGCGCACCCGAAAGTGACGTTCCGTGCGATCGACGCCCAGTGGCCACGCGGCCGCGTGCTCGAAGTCAAGCGCAAAGGGCCAAACCAGGACATGTTGTCGTCGAACAGCGCTGGTTCGGGCACTGGCGGTAGTGACGACCAGATGTTTGTGCTCGAGATGGACTCGTACTTTGGCATTGGCGGCTCGCCGGTGTTCCACGGCCAGTCAGCGTGCCGCGTCGCGCCGGAAGCGCCACCGCCACTTGACTTGCGCGAGAGCATCAACATGGCGATGACTGCGACGCTGCCGTCGCCTGTGCGTGCGATGCCAGTCGCGCATAGTCCAACGGTCTTGTCAACGACGCCAACAGCAGCAGCAGGACCGAGTGCAAAGAAGAAGAAGAAGAAGAGCGGACACGCTGTTGTTGCAATGACGGCGTCACCACTTGAAACAGAGGACGCAACGGCGTCGACAGGCGCGACATCGCTGCAGTTTACGTTCCAGGACACGTACTTTGCGGTCCCAAAGGAGAAGCTCAGCTGACTCCTTACAACACACCTGCAGCTACACACATACACATACACAACTATACTCACAAACACATACCCATCTACACATAGTACCACCACACAGACCTACAAAAACCTACCACCACGAACAGGTACACACAGACAGACAAACCCATAGTTAGCAGTACTTGCACACACACTCACGACACGTGAGCAGCTCAGGTGACGAAGAACAACAACAGCGCGCAATAGATATCTCACATTCGCTAGGTCGCTATGCAGCAGCGTCTTCTGACCGACTGACTGACTGGCTAGTATATGAGTGGGTAAGCAGCTCTACGCGTCAGCAGGCGGACGCTCGAGGTTGTTCTCCGTCGGCTGGAGCATGCGCTCGACGATCTCGTGCACTTGCGTACGCAAAATCGCAGCGACGTCCGCGCGACTTTGACCAACGGCGCCGGCGAGCTCGACGTAGTACTTGAGCTTTGGTTCCGTGCCGCTCGTGCGGAGCGTCGCGACGCAGCCGTTCGCAAACGTGTACGTGATCATGTGGCTCGAAGCGCTCACGGGAAGAATCGCGCGCTTGTCGGGCTGCGCGCTGTCGTAGCCAGTTGTGAGGTCGCGAATGTGCGCGATCGCAAAGTCGCCACAGGTGTCCCAGTACGCGCCGTTGTTGCGCAGACGTGCAAAGATTGCATCGGTCGTCGCTGGGTCGTAGCACTTGACGTAGTGGTTCTGCGTCACAAAGTGGCCGTACGTGCTGTACAAATGCTCGAGGTGCTGCGCGACCGTCGTGTTCGTCTTGTGGAGCTGCACGGCAAACTCAGCAAAGACAGCAGCAGCAACGACGCCGTCCTTGTCCTTTACGAGGTCGCCGACGCAAAAGCCGATCGCTTCTTCGAACGAGAAGAGCACAGTGTTGCCAGCCGCACGGAGGTCGCACGTCTTGTTGCCCATCCACTTGAAGCCCGTGAGCGTCTCGACAAAGTTCAGACCTTCAGCCTGAGCAACGGCTCGGAGCATCTTGGACGACACGGTCGACGCAACAAAGTAGAGCTTCGTCTTGTCGGCATCAGGGTGCTGCTTGACGTACTGCGTGAGCTCCCAATGCCCAAGGAGCACGCCGATCTCGTTGCCGGTGAAGATCTTCCACGTCTTTGTCACTGGATCCTGCTCGGCGACTGCGAGCCGATCGGCGTCCGGGTCGTTCGCCAAAATGAGCGTCGCGCCGCCAGCCTCGGCTGCTGCGATCGCGAGCTCGAGCGCGCCTTTGCCCTCTTCGGGATTCGGGAACGCAACGGTTGGGAACTCGGGGTCTGGCAGCAGCTGCGCTGGTGTCACGATGTACGCCTTGTGACTGAACGCCGCGAACGACCGGCTCGTGAACGCGTGGCCGACGCCGTGCATCGCCGTGTACGCGATCTTGAGGTCGGTCGCCGCATTGTCGGCCGGGTAGCGGCACAGACGCGCTTGCATCGTTGCAAAGTACGCGGTTTTCAGCTCCTCAGTCGGGTCGACGACGAGCGGGTTCGAGCGCAGTGCTGCGATTGCTGCGTCATCGTACGTGTGCCACGGCGCGAGGTGTTCGAGGATCGACGCGGCGATGCCAGCGTCGTGTGGCGGGATGATCTGCGACCCGTTCGCCCAGTAGACCTTGTAGCCGTTGTCGGCCTTGGGGTTGTGTGACGCCGTGACCATGACGCCACCGGCGCAGCCCTTCTGCTCGATGCAGAACGGCACGAGCGGCGTGGCGACAAAGCCTTCGTAGAGGTACACTTTGATGCCGTACGCGACGCACACAGCAGCCGTGAGCTCGGCAAAGCGCCGCGAGTTTAGCGACCCCTGTGCGCGGTGGTCGTAGCCGATCGCAAAGCCCATGGTCTTGGCGCGGTCGCCAAACTCGCGCGTGAGGTACGAGCAGATGCCCTGCGTCGTCTGCACGACGACGAGGTCGTTCATCATCTTTGTACCAGGACCCATCGCAGCGCGCAAACCGGCTGTACCAAACTCGAGACGGCCGTCAAAGAGTGCGCGGAGCTGTGCGACGTCGCGCGCGTCGAGCAGCGCTTGCACTGCTGCCTTTGTGCCGGCGTTCATATCCCAGTCGACCCATTGCTGGCCCGCAGCGATCCAGTGTGCATCGTCCGAGGCCATGGCTGTAGAGAAGATAGGAGAGAGGAAGAAGGAGCAGTAGTTGCTTGTTGTGGAGTAGATTGAGTTGTGAGTCGTCCTGCAATGTGCGTCGCTCAGCTCGACGGACGCCACTCACACGTGGACAAGATCAAGCGAGATCGACGAGCGAGCATGTCTATTTCGAGCAGCTTACCAAAAGTTCAAGTCGCATTCAGCGCATACAAACGCCAAGTGAAAACATGTCGCACAAGTGCTCGAATTAGTGGCTCCTGTACCACACACGTCAATGTGGTCGAGCGGTTAGCAAACAATTCGATGCAGACGCCAGCTGCATGCATGCATGCATGCACTGCATGCGCACACGCGCCTGTATGCACGCGCGTGCGTCTAGAACGACAAGACCATTCTAGCATACACGATCGAGACACTGGCAATCGAACGTATCGATGGCATCACGACATGGCCAACACTGTGCATATTCTCACCTAGTTTATTGCGCACCGAGCCAAGATGCTTGCTTGTCAGGTCCACCTGACTCAGCCAACGTGGCGACACTACCATCGTCAAAAGCGTACGAGTCGTCCAGCACGACGCAGTGCAGCTGGTTGCGTTTGCTACCAACACTCGCTTAGGCATTGAGGCTGGCCAGACACTCATTCACTCACAATGCCTTTGACGTCCGACTCGAGCGATCGCACGGCATGTGCACTCGTTCCACTTCCACTCTTCATTTCGACTAATCTATGAACTGCTACTAGCACCAGTTGCTGCTGCTGCCGACTCTTTCTGCTTGCGCTCCTGCTCCTTCTTGCGCTGTTGCCGCAGCTTTGCTTTCAGGTTCTTGGCCTTGGCGCGCGCCGCGTCCTGCCGCAGCTTCTCGAGCAGCTCGTCCTGTGCGTTCAGCTTGCGCTTCTTTGAGCTCCGTTCGCTATCTACTGCTAACGCTACAGGTGCTTTTGCGACTAAAGCTTCTTGTGCTGGTGCTACAGTATGGTCCACAGTCGCAGCTGACGCGTCACTGGCATTGCGTGCACTGCGGTACGCGATCAACTCGCGCTCTTCGTTGTCGAGCGCCTCGTCGTGCGCGGCCTTTAGTGCGCTCTCGGCTTCCGCGTCGAGCGCTGCTGCTGCCGTGTACGAGCCCGACTTGCGCAGCAGCTTCTTGCGCATCTCCTTCTCGTGCTCGGTCAGCGTCTTGCCGTCTGCTGTTGCAGTCGCGCCTGACGTTGCGCCATAGCTGCGACCTGAGAGGCTCGGCTTTGCGGACGCGCTCGGTCGGTAGAGCGTCACAGGTGCACGCGTGCTTCCACCACTACGCGCACTGTCATTGCTAGCGCCACTGCTGACATGGTTGGTTGTACTCGTACTGACGTCGTTGGCTTCTGCTGCCGTGACTGCTGCAGCACTGCGACCACCCAGCAGCCACGAGCTCACGACATCGAATGCGCTGCTCTGGAACTCGACGTTGTCGTCGTTGTTTGCGCTTCGTTTTGCTGCCATTGATGTGATGTGTGCAAGTATGTCGTGCGTAACAACTAGTGTCGTGGAGGTTCTCTTTGGTCTCCCTGTAGCACGCTGGTGATCGCTAGAGCATGCGAGATGGCGCTGATGCTGTCTGTTGCTGGTTGTGGTGCTGACTTGCTATTCGAGTATTTTGATGAGCTTATCGTACTTTACTGAATGCATAAGATATTTACATGATACATTAGCGTAGTCCACTCAAGTCAAACGTGACCCACATCACTTTTCCTCAGCCATTCAAATCGTTCACTTTCTTGGCGTGTGGCGCTGCTCGTCAAGGTGTGTCGGAGCTGCTGCGAAAAGCGCTTGACTGCGGCCATTGATCGTTTCCAGCAGTTCCAGAAGCACCGTTCAAAAAGTCAGTAACCATGGGTCGCATGCACAGTGCCGGCAAGGGTATGAGCAAGTCTGCTCGTCCGTACAAGCGTACGCCACCGTCGTGGCTCAAGGTGTCGTCGGCCGACGTCGAGGACCACATTTGCAAGTTCGCGAAGAAGGGCCTCACGCCGTCGCAGATTGGCGTGATTCTCCGTGACTCGCACGGCATTGCGCAGGTCAAGTCGGTCACGGGCTCGAAGGTGCTCCGTCTTCTCAAGAAGAACGGTGCGTCTCTCATTCTATAGTGTATGCTTGCCACACGCTGTAGTATCGTTTACGCCTTGCGTGTATGTGCATGCGTACTGATGTGTTTGTGTTCATTTGTATGCTGCTGCTGCTTCCGCATCCGGCGTGACCTGTCGAATGCGACTATCGTTACGACCCATCGACTATAATGTCGTGTACGCGCGTACTGCAATCGACTATACTGCGTTTCTCGACTCGTTTCGACTCGGCTCGGTATTGCCTGACGCGCGGATCGACGACGCATTGCGTCCTCTCCGTTGACGTGGGAATACGCGGGTGATTGGTGCTTGCATCGATCTCGACGCTCGATCGTCGTTCGATTCGACATTGCGTCGCATCAGGTCTTGCGCCGGAGCTCCCAGAGGACCTGTACATGCTCATCAAGAAGGCTGTGGCTGTTCGCAAGCACCTTGAGCGCAACCGCCAGGACAAGGACTCGAAGTTCCGCCTCATTCTCATCGAGTCGCGCATCCACCGTCTCGCTCGTTACTACCGCCAGAACCGCAAGCTCTCGCCGAACTGGAAGTACGAGTCGGCCACGGCCTCGACGCTCGTCGCGTAAGCGTGAAGTGCGCTAGTGCGTCCATCGAGTCGCTTCGAGTGACTGCGCTCCTCGCACAGAGTTGATAACATTGCTGGGTTCTGACCATCAACTATTAACTGGGTCTCGTCGCATTCATTTGATCTACCTGTGATGTATGACATGTATGATATGTATGAAATGTCATATCCTACCGATGATGTATATACGACGCGCTTTGAGAAGGTCGTGCCGTTCATCGAGAGCGCTGGCACGAGCAGCACGGCGTCGGCGTTGCGCACTGCACGTCGGATCGACGCGGGTTTGCCAAACTTGCATCGCACGAGGTAGCAGCAGGTCGCTCGCTTTAGGTGCTGCGGTATGACAAGTCAGCACATGAATCACGTCAGCGCAGCTGTGGCACATGCATCGTTCCAACCCTGCATATGATGTCTCCAAAATGACAAAAACAACAGCTACCTTGATTTCCTTACTAGCTACAATTGATACAACCACCACTGAAAGTACATGTACTCAAAGCCAAATGCTACATATACTAGTACTCGACAATGATAGCAACAGCACCGACATCAGAAGCAGCCACACGAGTCACTGTTGTCGTGTCTAATGCTGATGTTCGCACGTCCACGGCGTCAAACAACGTTGCAGATGCAACTGACGACTCGATCTTCACATGTGCACTTGCCACCTCTACCGACGTCATGGACTCAAACTCGCGCTGCGCTTGGTGCGCAAACTCGCGCAGCTTGTCGACGACAAACGCCATCTTCACGCGCTGCGTCGGTTTGAGCGCACACATCATTTTTACGAGCCGCCACTGCGCTGCGCTCATGCTCGCAGGTCGCGGCGGCAGCACGCCATTCTTCATGTGATTCTTCACAGCTGTGTCCATCGTGTTGCGGCCCCACGGATATTCACCTGTCACTGCCTCGAGCATCAGCATCGCGAACGCGTATACGTCCGATGCGAGCGTGAGTCGCTCATTGTCGCCACCAAAGAGATACTCTGGCGACTTCCACTGGACGGCGCCCATGTGCTTTGATGCCACGCGCACTTCAGCGCTGTCGAGAATGCTGCTGAGTCCAAAGTCGATGAGCTTCGCGCTGCTACCGGCGTCAATGAGCACGTTGTCGCACTTGAGGTCGTTGTGCAGCACGTTG
>JAADWX010000642.1:0-17173 GCA_023336405.1 Globisporangium echinulatum | reverse complement strand
GATATAGCAAAGCGAACAATGAACATACCGTCGAGCAACATGCTTGTAGCTCGCGCGCACCGTTTTCTCATGCGTTCGCGGCTACGATGCACTCTCGCATGTGTGTTTGGCAGCGTCCATCGGTCGTGAAGTGACCGCATGAGCTCATCTTCGACCACGCTCGCTTGATCGAGCAGCACGCCACCACAATGTTGCGACGTCAATGAACGATGTAAACCAGCAGCGCCAACATCCTAATCACTATCCGGCCTTCACTTTGAGCACCTGCAAACTCACAACCATACTTGGTCGGCTTCGCCATCCAAGCACTGAGCATGTGAATGGCATACAATGTGGTAAATTCGAGAGAGAGAGAGCGAGAGAGCGTTGCAGCCCAGCACTGACCCACACACTTCAACCCTATCGCTGACTCGAGACATCGTCGAAAGTTGCCTTTGCAAGAGTGATGCTCGATCGAAACATCACTCTGGATGTATTCTCGGAGCTCATGGCTCCGTTGGTATTCATAGCTCACGATCGTGACTGCAGCGTGCGCGAGCAGGTCCGAGCTACCGTACGAACAGTTGCGGCCGGCACACCTGTGCACTGCAAAGCTCGAGTGTGCGACGAGCAACTCGCAAAGGAGACGCGAGCAAGCAGCCGACATGGCGAGCGACCGCGAAGCAAAGCCGTGCAAGGTCGCGATGGACCCTGGTCGCCTTCAGAAGCTCCTCGACTTGCCCGTGCCAGCCAATCCTTCTCGAGAAGTACGCTGTCATTGATTGCGTGTGGATGCACACAACAACAACTCACTGACACGAACCTACTCGGCTACGCACGCCCATGCTGCGTATGTTGTCGTCATGGCGCGTAGCTTCATGCAGCACTCGTGAAGGACCAGACGCTTGTGCGGTCATGGAACGGCGAGCGCTGCGACGTGAGGCCATTCGAGAAGCTCAGTGAGCCTTCGCACATGCTCCTCGCAAAGGACCTGCGCGCAGTGAGCATCAAGGATGTGCATCAGAGTGGATGCCAGGTCGGCGACGTTCCGGTTCGGTGCGTCCGTGTTCTCTTGCCGATGTGAGTCACTCGCACACGGATCCTCCAGCTATGTCTGACGAGCTGTGTTGTGTTGTGTGGATATGCACAGCCCTCATGATCCGAGCATCAGTGGTACACTCGTACGTTCGCTGTGCTTGCTGCTGCACGTCGAGCACCCGCTTGATGGTTTAGTTGGTTCTTGGCCACACAGTAACTCACACGAACGCACATGCCCGCTCGCGCGTAGACTGCAGCAGTGATGACAACGAAAGAGTCGTTCGCGCACGCTGCTGCGATCGAGCGGCAGGCCGTGCCCAGTTCTGTGCTGCTGCAAGAAGGGCTCATGACACCTCAGCAGCGCCGCGAGCGGCTGCACTTTGAAGCCAACTACCACCACGCACGGCGCGCAATCCAACGCGCCGAGAGCAACGACCGACGGCTCCATCAGATCATGTGAGCTCGGTCGCGAGGACGCCAGATGACGGAAGCGACGCTCGCACACACTGCTGAGCGGAACGTGGAGCGATGGCGTCGACGCATTGACTGACTCATAACGCAATCGCTCCTGTCCGCGTTGCTACTGCTGCTGTAGTCAAACGCGCCACTCGACTTGCGACGTCGTCGGGACTTCTGGCACAAGCAGCCATGTCCAGCCTACGCGCGTGCGTGGCGAGCCGTTCAAACCCGATTTGCTCCGGTGCGTCTTCGCTCTCTTTGCTCTCTCTCTTACTCTTGCAGGCGCTCACAAAGCGCATCTGCTGTGTGCATTCGCGACGCCACCAACAACGCAGCCACGACACGTCCGTGAAGGACCCGCACACGTACCGACCGTTTGCGAGCAAGTCGCACGCGATGGACCCGCAGCTCAAGCACCATGACCGCATCTTCAACGAGACGCCGGTCGAGTGGAATCCGCAGCGGTACGTCGCGACATCGTCTCGCTATGTTCTGCTGTTGCTACTTGTCTCGTGGTACGTGCAGTTGGCCGACCACGTGGGTCTTCTATGTGTGTGTCGTCCTGCGCAGTGCACAGCACCTACGTAACCAGAGCGACGGTGGGCGTCCGTACGATATTGTGAACGGCGGTGCGATCCAGTACGTGCCGACGACGATTGCTGAGAAGCACGACGCGCGACAAGCGCACCCGTCGGTCATCGTGCACCCATACAAGCGCTGAAGAGTGGGAGGCAGGTCTAGCGAGCCGCTGGTGACAGTAGTGGCACCAACACCGACTGACAGACGCGATGTTCCTACGAAACGCATCCCATTGATTCACGCACGCACTGGCATCTTGCTCTCTCACTCACTTGCTCACACACATACACACTCAACCACTTAGCAGTAGTAGAACTGCCCTGCCGCCTTGGCAAACGCGCACGTCGGTCGCTCGGTCGCGGACAGTTGCGTCCAGTATGCAAGTGGGTAGCGCCAGCCAAAGCCGAGCTTCATGCTGCCAACACGCACTATCGCGACGTCCACGTCAGCATCGGCAGCACGCGCATCGTCGAGTACAAAGAGGAACCCACGGGCTGTAGTGCGCTCGTCGCTTGGCTCCACGCGCGCCATTTCAGGAGCAGCTTCAGCCTTGACGATGCGCGCGCCAGCGCTCACTTTGGCACTCGCGTCAGCGAGGCGCGGTGCGAGGTCGATCGCGTCGACAAGCTGACTGAGCAGCGCGAGCTGGTCGAGACGCGAGAGCACGATGCGGCTCTGCGACACCGTGACGTTCGTGCGTAGTACGATGCTGCGTGTCGACACGTCGCGCAGCGGCACGGCCATGGCAGCTGCGACCTTGTTGTCGCCGATGCGTTTGGGCAATCGAGCAGCAGTAGTAGCACCGAGTCGGAGCGGACGGTCGAGTCCGACGAGGATTGTCTGGCGCGGCAGCTCGCGCACGGTCGTTGCTGCGATCACCGTTGCGAGCAGCAGGAGCTGGAATGTCAGAACGAGCAGCGAGCGCATGGTACTTGACGTCAAAGCGCGAGATGGCGAGTGTGATCAAAGGTAGAGCTGGTCAGCAGTGGCAGTGCGTCGGAGCGCGCGAGTTAGCAAGTGCCAAAGCGCCTAGCGACATTCGTGGCGACTTTGCTGCTGTGGCCGACGCTACTGCTGTCGCTACCGTTGGTATCGCTGCTGCTGCTGCTGCCGCTGCTGCTGCAGCTTTCCAGTCATTCGCCACGCACGAGCGAGTGCGGAAGCTTTCGCAGATCTGCTCACTTTCGCTGGGTAGTCGGTCAGCGGGTCAGTCGTCGCCCATCGACTCTCGGTTGAGCGGCTGCATGCACGCGGCGAAACTGAAGACACCCGTCGATCATCATGCGCAAAGAAGACTACGAGCCACAGACGTTCGACACACGCTCACACACGTGCGAGTACATTCACACGCTCACGCCCCCACTAGTGCGCTGCGCTACTCTACACTCGCCCTCTCTCGAAACATCACTATCATCACGATCATCACACAATTCGCTCCTATCGTACACGCTTGCTTTCACATTCACTCCCTACCCGCCTCTTGTGTCGCTGTTCTCCAGTCTTGTCACTCGCGCAATCCACTGAAGAACCGGCACCGACACACTCACAGCGTCGCGTTGAGCAGCTCGGGGAGCAAGTCAAACTGCGGCGCGTTCACGACGCCGTCCATGAACGACACGACCTGTCCGCCGCACGTGACAAACATCTTCTCGGGCTCGCCAGTCGGCGACAGCGACGGACTCCCACGCTGCGGATAGTGGTAGTGATTGTGACTGTGGTGGTAGTGACTGTGGTAACTGTGACTGTAACGTGCGTGGTACTGAGGTTGGTGGCTCCGCCCATACGACGCGTACGCGTACGCACTTGGCTTGCTAACCTGCCGCGGTGGCGAGTCGCTACGTGACGACGACGACGACGTCGATGATGTCGACGACGACGTCGATGATGTCGATGACGCAGGGCTCCAGTCGCTCGTATCGCTGCGTGGCGAGTTGCGCGCCTGGAGGTCCCAGTACTCCATGCGCTGACGCTGGGCACGCTGCGCTGTTAGCTGCTTGAGGTCCTGCACGTGCGTAACAGCGCATGATAGAGCAGATGCATGTCAGTTCAGTGTCATGCAGCTCTGTTGTGCAAGCGCAGCTACATGCGTGTTCATTGCGATGGTCGTACCTGCACGGACATGCCGCTGCGGATCTCGTATGTGCTGTTGTTGCTTGTTGCAGCGGTCGACTGTGTCAGCTGCTGCTTCGTAGCGACCATTGCGCTGTGTGCGTACGATCGTGTGTGGACGGATGGATGTGGTGGAGACAGCGATGACGATGACGCGTCGGAAGAGGAGCGGGGACGACGTGCGTACAAGCGGCCTTGTCGTGTAGTGGCAACTGGAATGGGCAGTGCGGCGATGGTGACGGCTGGCTGGGCTGGCGCCTTTTTGGACGCGCGCGTGTGTGACTGTGGGGCGAGTGGCGCTCGCTGGTTGGTTGCGCGCCTTTTCGTGGGGTTTTGTCTGCCGCGTGCAAATTCAATATCTTGTGTGGCAAGCGAGTCGTTACGGGATCGAGTCGGGCCATCACAGAAATCTTCGATCGTTTTCGGACGTTTTTCGTCGATTCCCACTGTCTGATCACAGTGATGGGAACAAACGGGAATCCTAGAAAGAGGCACGGATCTGTCTGTTTTGCTACTGATCACATCTGTTCAGCAGTGTTGCGCTGCATTGCGTACTGACTGAACACGAAAGATCGATTGTGGGCAGCAACTGCAACAACAGCAGCAACACATCACGCACTGCTGCACACACGCATCGGCTCAGCGCACATCGTCCGCACTTGCAACGCCCTCGCTCGTGATCGCAAACGCGGCGCTCTCGGGCGCCAACGATGGCGAGAACGTGACGTCCATGCGTCGCTCTGCGCCGCTACCACTCGGTCGCCGCAAGATCATGAGACTGTGTGAAGACGACAAGCATTGCGTGAGCACACTAGAGCGACTTGTGCATCCACACAACAGCAAGACAACACTCGACCAAGCCGCACCGCTGATTGACGCAATTCGACCACGAGAGTCCAAGCGCCGGCTTGAACGCCGACGCGCTTTGTATCGTAGCAGCGTCCGAGCTAAAGTTGCCCGTGACTTGGTTCGACACGACAAACACGACGCCGTACTGCGCGCTGAGGATGCGTATGCAGTTCGCCATGTGGAACATCAGGCGCGAGCGTCGACTCGCTTCCTACGTCACGCAGGTTGGAGTGTAGTCGGGTCAGACAATCAGACTGACTGGACCATAGGCGAGTGTAGCGTATGCAGCAAGTGGGCACCTTGACGGACGCAGTCGCCTCCAAGCGAAAGACTGCAGCGATCGAGTCGATGACGACGAGCTTTGTGTTTTGCTCCTCGAGTAGCGTCGGCAAGCGGCTCTGCTGCTCAGAGCGAGCGAGTCAGTCGCAGTATACAATAGGTGAGCCATGCAGATGAGGGCAGACGCACAGACAAACTAGGTGAGACACGATGCATAGGCACTACATCCACACATGTACATCCACACAGACACTCGTACCAATAGATCGAGTAGATCGTCGGCTTCGTAGAGCTGTTCGATGAAGATCGCGTCGAGAAACGCGTTCGACGGCTCGCTCGGGTCGGCATCGGCTTGCTGCCGCTTGCGCTTGCGCGACGACGCGACGACCGAGCCGTACTTGCGTGCGTACACGCCTGCGAGCTCGTGCAAGCGCTTGATCGAGCCGATGCCCTCGGTGCAGATGTAGCACGCCGAGGCGCCGAGGCCGCCGAGCGACACTGGCAGCGAGCACTGCAGCAGCAATTGGAGGCAGAGTTGCGTCTTGCCGGCCGACGCCTCGCCGCAGATCTCTGTGATCACGCCGCTGCGGAAGCCACCGCCCAGCAGCGCGTCGATTGCGTTGCAGCCACTACGTAGGGTGTTTATCTCGCGCGCGTGCGCGTGCCAGAGGTCGAGCGCTGTGGTGCTGTGGATCATTGTGTGAGAGGTTGCAGGTGTGATGTTGCAGCAGCAACAGCGTTGTGGATGAGATTGAGTCAGTCGCACTTTGCAGAACCGTATGAGTACATCTGATTGACGTATTCGCCATCTAGACTGTATGTTATGTACATGTACAATTCAAGCCGTCACGGATGTTATGTGGCATACACGATCGACGCAAAATAATTCTACAATATTTTATGTCCGATTCTGGGTCTAATTGTCACCAGCAATTTGTGTCGAGTCACTTTCTAATGGCAATAGACAATATTTGCGTCTAGTTGAGTACATTGTGGAGCAATGCAATGTCGATTTGTATGTATGTGGCATACACAGTCGATGTCAAAATGATCTCCCAAACGAGTGGATGGCGTGAGCAGACGAAAGTTGCTGTGCGCATTTGGCTCAATCGAGTCATTCAGCCTTCAGCGCGCCGAGACGGACAACAGCATAACAGGTGGCTGTCCAAGCACCTCGCAACGTGTTCGCATGTACGAAGGCGATCAAGGCGCTGGTGAACGTCGTTGTTTTCGCATCGTGTGCTGTACATGCGTGCTTGCTGATCATCTGCATGTGTGTGTATGTGTGTATGTATTGGCGCGTTCTGCTATTGAAGGAACTGATGCTATATCCTGAGGGTCTGAATCGCATGATCGATACCATACCAAGTCCAGTACGCTGGCATGATCCTTCTACTTCATCTGCGTTTGTGTGCATGTGTGTGTTTGCAAGTATGTGTGACGATGCATGTGTCTGCAGCCAAATCTGCCACAGTTGTTGTCGCCGTCGGTGCGCAATGTTACTGCTATTGGTTGCACATAGCAAGCGGTTGTTCATGATAGGAACCCTTCGCGACCATCCAACTCCGTGGTCCAAGGAGCCAATTACAACTACCATCTCTGAATCCAAGCGTGTGTGTGCGTGCGTGTATGTGGGAGGCATTTGTAGAAGTAGGAGCTGTAGCAACGTAGCACCTGTGATCACCATCTCAATACATTGCTCGCATTCGACCATCACGTGCGTCTTGCGTTCAGTCGCTACGTGATCAGCATGTATGAGACCGTTCACTTTGCAATGACGTTGTATGTAGATAGGTACCCGGTTCTTGTGTTCCATGCAAACTCGACGAGCACGCTGTCCGTCACGCGCAACGTTACATGATGAACTGCAAGTGGACACACGCACAGGAAGACGTCATGCACATACGTCGTGTAGACGATCTCGTTGATATTGCTATTATACGGACTCGGCTCTTCTCACTACGACGACGAACTCGCTCCCATTCGTATGACTCGGTTCGCCATGCGTCGTCCAGAGCATCCAAGTCGTCTCGTCATCTCGCTCTCTCCTACTCACTGGCTCGTACCACTCATCCTACGTGTTTGAGCCACGGATGCTCGAGCGCCTCGGCTGCTGTTGCGCGCTCCTCGGGATTGCGCACAAGTAGCGACTCGATGAATCGCTTCAAGTCGTCCGAGACGCTCGCCCACACCGAGTCGTCATCTGCAAAAACGACTTTGCGCGTGCCGTCGGCCGTCGGTAGAAAGACGGGCGCGCAGCCACTCACGAGCACAAACGTCACGACACCGACGCTCCACAAATCCGCTTCGGTCCCGTAGCCTTTGCCACTCATGACTTCCGGGGCGACGTAGTCACGTGTCCCGCACTTTGTATGCGCGCGCGCGAGGCGATTCCGGACGCCGCCGCTGTCGTTCAGGCCGTTTGTTGTTGCTGGAGCTGTGGTCGCGACGTCACTGAGCGACTCGTGCGGCGTGAGCGTGACGGTCCCGTCGAGCTTGCGCGCAATGCCAAAGTCCGAGAGCTTGATGTCCGAGACGTCCGCGCCGTGGATCAGAATGTTCTCGGGCTTGATGTCGCGGTGCACGATGCACTGGTCGTGGAGGTACGCGACGGTACTCACAAGTTTCTGCACGAGGCGGCGCGCTGTTGCCTCATCGAGCGGCCCCGAGCGATCAATCACTTCAAAGAGCTCGCCGCCGCTGCAGCGCTCGAGCACGACAAACAGCGCGTCAGGCGCTTCAAAGAGCTCAATGAGCTGCGCGACGCCGTCATGGCGGAGCGCATACAGGATCTCGAGCTCACGCTTGAGAAACTTGACGTCGAGCATCTGTCGCTTGTCAATGATCTTGACTGCATACGATGTGCCACTTGCTCGGTGCGTACACGCTTTGACAACCGACGACTTGCCGGATCCTAATACAGGACCAAGCGCATAATGCGCGTCAAAGTCGGTCTGGACTGGGACATCGTCAAGCACATCAGCGATCGAGAACAGCGTCGGTGGGTGCTCGTCAAAGTTGGGGGTTGCGAGGTCGTCGAGCGAAAGCGCACTGCGCGACGATATTGCTGCTGCTGCTGGCACCGGCGCCAACTCGAACGCATCGAGCGTGAGCGCAGGTGGTGGCGTCATGCGTTCGCGGATCGACGGCAATACAGATGACGTTGTAGCAGCACTGAGGTCGTCGTCGCTAAACAGCAGCGACGGCCGTGCACGATTTCGTGAGGTCGGCGGTAGCACGCGGAACGGATCGTCGAATGAGGTGACAGCTGCGTCGAACGATGGGATCGCACCGCTGCTCTGCTCCGTGACCGCGTGGAAGCTCGTTGCGGCGGTCAGGAACGGGTTGTCGGTGCCCATGAACATCGGTCGCGCTGCTGACTGCTGCGGTTGTGAAGGCGGTTGTTGCTGATACAGTGGCGGCGCTGCTGGCGAGTGGACGTCGAGACCCGAGAAGTCGAGTGCGAGCGTCTCGAGCATCACCGGCGCAGCAATGCGCAAAGACGGCGAACTTGTCTGTGGCGTTGTAGACGCCGATGCGAGTGGCGACGGGCCGCGCAGGACGCGACGGACGCCTGCAGTGTTGCGGTTCGTAACAAACTGTTCCATCGCGTCGACGACCTGCGCGTCACCGACGATCAGCAGGTCCTCGAGCATCGCTTTCTCGCGTGGCGACACGTCCATCTTTGCGAGCTCTGAGCGGTACCGATGCACGCGCTCGACGTTCGACGTGACCGAGCTCACGCGGCCTTTGCGCTTGAGACTCGGTGAGCTCGTCGGTGAGGTACCAGGCGACCGCGTCGCTGTCGTGATCGCAGGGGTGAGGCAGCCCTGCTCGACAAGCGTCCGGAGCTCGTCGCACGGCGCGTACACGAGCATCTCGGCGTCAAAGAGCTCGCGCACGTCACGAATTGGCATCTCACGCGCAATACCGGTAAGCGGATCGGCGCGCATGGCGAGCAGCGACGCCGCTTTGACAAACGCTATGTAGCTGTACACCAATTTGATGGTTGTTGTTGGTGGTGTTGCGAGCAAAAAACAGCGGATACAGCAACATGTGAGCAAGGTTTGCACGCACAAAGCAACAACAACGATGCACGCAACGTAGCGCAACGCAACGCCAGATAGGCAAACAACAAAAGACAAGCTAGCGCAACGCAAAAAAAAGAAGCAAATACGCACGACAACCACGCGCAACGCAAACGCGCAGTCGCTCACATACCCATACACGTAGCATACACACGCGAGTGAGAGACGTACGATTTAGAGAAGACGCGTTCGTGAAAGTGCTGGATGAGGCTGTGGATCGAAGCGATCGCGGGCGTGAGCTCGATCGCGACGCTGCCGTTGAGATGGCGCATGCGCACGTAGACGGTCTTGGTATGTGTTGTTGTTGTCGGCGTCGACGCGTGCGTGTTCGTGCTGCTAGTGTTCGCATTCGCATTCGCGGTGGGCTTGGGCGTCGTCATGACTTGGACGGTGAGCGGCGTGTCGAGCTGCAGCGACGGCATCAGCATCATCGGCAGCGTGCTATGTTGGTATGCGTTGTGTGCTTAGAATAGACCCGATCGCTGTCTGTGAGTATATGAGCGTCTGGTGTGTGGAAGAGTGTTGTGTGTGTGTGTGTGTAGCGCGAAGAAAGATGGGGGAAGAGAGAAGCGATACAGCGGCGGCAGTGGCAGAAGGAGACGCCGTTGTCGTTGTCGTTGTCGCCGATGTCGTTCTGGGGATGGAAGACGACGAGTCACGCGCACACGTGTATGTGTATGTATGCACGTAGAGAGAGTAAGTGGAGCGAACGCGCGGGGGCGGGCGAGCGCGGCTGCGTGCCTGCCTGCTGTTCTTCGCCAAAGTCGAACTGCGAGAGAAGCTCACTGAGCCGCGTTGTCGCTATTGTAGTTGTTGTTCACGGCTCGCTCACAGAACACACACAAGACAAGACAAGAGGGGCAAAAACAGCCGATGCACGCGAGCGAATGGGAAGATCGGGCGGGCTTTTTCGTTGTTGTTGTTGTTGCAGCTGGCAGAACAGCAGCACTTTAGCAAGACACTAGCACTTTGCCAGCGCGAAGACACCAGCTCCAGCTGGCGCGAGGTCTTGATCAACACAGCAGCAGCTGGCGATGGGCCAGCGGCATTCGCAATCCATGCGTGCGAACAGCTGCGTTGGAGTCATGTGTGGTCCAATGCGCGAGATTGCGTATCGCAAACAGGGTCATGCAAAGTCGGCAGCAAACGCGCAATGCAAGATACACAGGGACAAGATTCCCACAAGTCAGCAGTGCAGCGACGCAGCACCCATGTGAGCGAATCCCGCTGACTTCGCAGGTTGTCGTCCTGAGTGTGTGAAACAAGCATTGACTGGCGGAGCACGCCAAGCAAAATGCTGCGACGTTTTGTTGTACGAGCATGTTGTGCCCTGTCTTGTGCTCATTGCACATATCTTCACCTTGCTGTCCATTGTTGTACGCAAAGATGCAAAAATGGTGATCGTGCTGGCGATGATAGTGGCTTCAGCTGGAGATTCAAGTAAGTGTTCGAAAGCAAAAAGGCTTGACCGCGTCAAACAAACAAGTTCGGGAAACGCTTTTGTATGCTTAACGCGCACCAGATCAAAGGAAAATGGACCGACGACCGCATTGGAGCAGCTGACTATTGAGAAACAAGCTGCAATAGCGACATGTTCAACATCAAGTGCGAATCTGCACACATGGCATTCGACACACTCGTATGCAACGCCTCGTTTACTTTCTATAATTGCCGAGTACAATTCCAATCGAAGAAACCTGAAGCGCGTCACATCTGAATCGTGACGCGCCACCCGCCTCATACGACTTGAAATGCTCCAGACTCGATCGACATGCAGATGCGAATGGCTGCGTGCCACACTCAAACAGCAAGCACAGACACGTCACCACATGCATCACAAGCGGCAACCAAGAACCACCCGAGTCCGAGAACATTCAACTGCAGACAAACCGACCTGCTGTGTATCAGGCGCAGACTTCCCAAACACACGGTTTGCAGTTTCATACAAGATCGAGTCGCTGATACGAAGCACATCAGATCCGTCACTGTTGAGGTGTGGCAGGTCAACTCAAAAAGGCGCCAACAAATTTGTTCAAGTCCTTAGTGAACACCGACGTGTACGCGACGTCGATCGGCTCCTCTCGTTGCACGTCTGTGGCTCCGCTATCGTCGAGAAATCCATGCAACTTTCACAATGGTCATCACTGCGGTCAAGCACGGGTAGATCGCTCACAACGCCGATGTACTACGTAGTCATTACGAACCGCAGGCATGCGCGGTGTATTGACCGCCCGAGACACCCTGTGTTGTCTCGTTCAACTCTGTCCCACTGCAGCATGCTAGTTGCAAAGTCACTGACCTTCCACCTAGCTTATGGCGCCATTCCGAGTCAAACGAACCACTCGCTTACTTGATCCTGCACATGAGCATGCATACACCTCCATACAATAAACCAGTGACTGCACCACACAAATGAGATGCAACATACATCGATGCTTAGACATTCGTCCGTCGATTGAATAGTCGTTATCTATACATCCATACATGCAACTTTAAATATACAATTTGTTAATGCTCTATTAAGCAGTCAGAAAATATGTCAAGTGAAAATTCATTCTGTTTGATGTGCTACCACGAGTATAACTAATTGACAATATATATATACATATATATATATATACATAGAGAGAGAGAGAGAGAAATCGAGCACCATCCGAGCTCCGAGCTTGCCGTGCTAAACTATATCATGGGTCGTTGGAGGTGGAGTACGCGTTGACAGTGGAGTTGCGCAGACTGGTGAGTCGCCAATTTGTGTGAGTATAGCGCCTGTAAGGTGCCTCGTTGGTATCAGCTCGATGATGAGGAAAAAACGATGCTACTGACCAAAAAACTCGCTCGCGCCACGGCAATCCCAAGAGGTGTAGATACAATTTGAGCAACGGCTTACCTTGTGCGGACGCTCTGTCAAAAGAAGTAGTTCATAGGCTGTATGCGCAACATGATCGGAAAGTGAAAAGGACATCGGACCGATGTATCGTCGAAGGTGTCGCAGTGTAATGCTGAGCTGTATCAAGTCGAGTCTGGTGTCGACGAATAAAATTGACAACGCACAACACCACGTAAACCATGGGAGGTCAGGATCCAGCGTACACTCGATCAAGATAATGCATTCCAGTCAGGGGAAGAGCCGCTGTGCTTTCTGGGTTGACTGCTTGTGGAATACACGATGGGGTGAGTAACTCGAACAAACACTTGGAGCAGTCTCGTAGATTTCTAGCTCTGTGGGTGTTGGTAATGGAGTAGTTACATAATCACCCCATTACCGATCACCACCGAGAGTTGTCGTTTTTGTTTTCTCCGCGCTGATTTCGCGCACTTTTATTCAGCAAACTGATGTCAAGATCATCATAGTCAGAGTTTTCAGGAGGAGCACACCTTGATGGTGGAGTTGCGCGGACAGTTGCGCGACGGTGACTACCCATACGTGAGTACAAAACATCGCGCCTCATTGGTAGCGGCTCGATGATGCCGTGGAGTTCAAAGATGTTGACCAATATTTACAAGCATTACGCGTCGATCAGATTTCCTTCCTAACCATCGTGACGCACCACAGCAATGAGTGCATGACCGCTTCCACAAGTTGTTGTTATCAGTGCCACTTTACAGTCACTGAAAAGTACGTTGACGACACAATCGCTTGCCTGTAATACCGAGATATAGTGTTGACGATGTCTTTGTAAAATCGAGCTGGGGTTTTGCGGTGGTTTGTGTTCTTTGTGCAACGGATGGACATTAGTCTTGAACTGGTTACGCGCTATTACGATTACGTTTACGTTTACGCGCGCTCCCGAATTACTTCACCACACCTTAAATCCCGAACCGCGGCAGTACATCATGACTGAGTTCATCATCGACTTGATATACTCGAGCAGTTCGCAGAATAGCGTAGCGTTGTCCGCGAAAATGAGCCTGTCGCAGACCTTGGACAGAAAAGCCTCACTATGCGAGCACCTCGACAGCGAACAGGAACAGATCAGCAAAAGAGGATCACCTTGTTTTACCCCTTATATTGGACGATGTGGCTCGCTTTGGAGGTCGAATAGCGACAATACGGTGAATTGAATGTGCTGTTCCGCGATGAAGACCTTTCGATCGGAATACATAAGAGTCGAAGTGCCTTCGATACTGCAACCATGCGATAAGGCCCGATCCATTTGGCGATCTGTTTCCTAAGTCCGCGCATCTCGTCGACGCGTGACCATATCGCTGTCCTGCGAGGTTCAGACGCAGTAGTGTGACAACCTTGCAGACGCAGCATTTGATCGCCTATAACGATGCTTTATCCGTCGCTGCCCCGAGCGCCATGTCCAGACTCAATGGTGCAATGCGCATAGTCGATGACAGTCTCTTGCATCTAATTTTAGCACATACAAATTGCTGCAGTCCCGCTGCATCACGTGAAGGAAGAATGATCTGCACAGCTCGAATGCGTGCACATTGTGTTCGATGCTGGTAGCGCTGATGACGTGACCGAACCACTTTCATTCTGTGACTAATGGTTGATCTTCTTTGGACCCCGCGCATCGAGCAACTTGAAAGCACGCCACATTTAGTATATAATCCGATATCGGCCGCACCATCGCCCATGTTCATCGTTGCGTTTTATAGCCACGAGACGGCTAACGTCGACGGCGGCCGCGATTAGCTCAACAGCGATCAGTCCACACATGAACGTGTGAACGACAGCGAGCGAGCGACACAAGTGCACACATGCAACGCTGTATGCGCACGCAATTAGGCAACAAGGAAAGACAAATGTACGGGGCGCTGCCAAAGTCTATGAATGGCATGCGAGCTGTCTACTGTTTACACAAGCAACAACATGGAGTCTCCACGAGCTCTCTCGCTGCGCAACGCAGCGAAGCGCACGCCATTACGCAGACGCATCACGAGTACGAGACTGAGAGCGTTGCCACTCACGCTACACGGTCACGCTGCGCACGAGTACGAGCGCTATTCCTGCTAGAACTATTCCAGCCGCATTTATCGGCAGATAAACGTTTAAGAGGCAGCGCGCGATATGAATGTAGCGCCTGATGCATGGTAGCACTCGTTCGACGCAATGCGGTCGACTCGACGTAGATTCAGTATAATGCATGAATCCATCTCCCCGCACTTGCTTTCGCGCAAAGCGTATAGCGCGCGTGTACATGTGCATCATGAGCAGTATATGATGATTCGGCGTGTTTGATCATGGAGCGGACACGCGAAGATTTCGTGTAAGCCTTTAGCGTTTTATGAACGACGTGCTCGCTGCATTTTGAGGCGCTCTTGGCGATGAGCGGCTCGTGTCCACAGTATCTGGCTTGCAGCGCAAAGCCAACTGGTTGTCGTAGCGCTGGTGTCAGGAGCGTACGCGCCCTGTTCGAACTGGATAAGCTGACCGCGTTGAGCGCTCGGGAGAACAGCATCTTCGCTTGCGTATCGCGAGCGTTCTTAAACCTCGCGATGAATCTTACAGGCTGCCCTTCGGCGCGTGCCACGTACCGTAGACTAAATAGCTGTGGATGGTTCGCCCCGTTCATCTCGATGCCGATATCGTGGGTAGTAATGACGCCCTCACGAGCGACAGTGTAGCGATGAGCGATTTTGAGGGAGATCGATATCGTAAACCGGGAGCTGCATGTTTCATAATGATACAGCTCCCTCTACTCATTCATCCATCGATGGTGACAAGCCGCTCACCGTCGTCGTTGTCGTCGATCGCGAGCACGACACCGGATACGCACGGGTCGGAATCGGCGTCAACGTCGCATCCAGTGCCGGCCTCAGCCGCACACGAGCTTGCGCTTGCACGCAGCAGGGTCGCAACGACTGCACATGCTTATCGCAGTCTTACGCAGCGCTTGCATTGAGTAGTTCGCCGTGCTTACGTAGCTGGTCAGAGTCTGAGATGTAACACACTTGATGTGCCGGAGCCACGCTCGCACTTTTTCTGATTGACTTTCATCCTCGAGGTGTGTGAAACACATATAGTATAAAGTGAAGAGCCTGAGTGACCGTGACACGCGGCATCAAAGAGTTATAGCCCCGTTCCGGATACGAAGTCTGGTTACGGAACAATAAAGTATGACTGTTACACGGTGCACGTAATACATATAGCATGTGGTCCATCTAAGTGGCTAAGCACCGCTACGAAATCATGAAATAGTACGTTCATTTGCTATTACAACTTTTTGAGACCGTCGATTTAAATTATATCAAGTATTTTTGGTAGCTACGACTTCGACCCTACAGTCATACAGAATCGTTATGCGACAACGCTAAAGCGCATGCAAATGACATTGTAAACCAGAGGCGGACACACTAAATACCATCAACGTGATCCATTCTATGGATTTCGCAAGTCTAAAGTGTCGCCAATGACGTTTGTTTGTACTTCATTGAGTAGCTGGTATTTGGTTGATGTAACTTCTGCAAACGTCATTGACCAGATGACTTCGTACTGTACTCTTTGTCGCATTGTTTTGTGGCGGTTCTCGCGATTCTGTTCGTTCCTGAATATGAGCTGCTCAGATGTCACAATGTAAAAGTTTGTGGCGATTCTCATGATTCTCGGTTCTCGCAATTCTGTTCGTTTCTGTATCTGAACTGATCGACTTCATATTCAATGGTTTAGTCAAAACTTGCTTTTGAGTACGAGTGTCATATGTGCTGTGGTCGCCAAGTTTGCGTCATTGATTAGTATGAGGTGTAATCCTCAAATTCGACTTTTGAGAAAAATGAGCATCTTTCAGAACGCATTACTCAGCTCTCTTTGTGTGGTTGGCGAGCACTGCTGCTCAGTCGGCCAGTATGCGTACGACAATGATTCTGAGTACTCGTTTGCCTCAGTCGCTGCCACTTTCTGTTGCGGCCACCTGTGGCGTCGTAAGACAGGTGGATGCATCCCGTGAGCGAGGTAGATATCAAAATCGAGACTAATCGATGTTGTGGAGAGAATATAAACACAGTGAATAATCAGATAGCGATGATCTCAAGGTTCTAGCCAATTTGTTCGAAACACTGAGTTTGTTCGATCTGAATGCAACTGTGTGTTCGCAGCGAATCGGGAGACACTGCCTCTTTGTTGGATCCGATGAAGCAGGGCGTTGGTCGAGATCGTTTCGCGAAGCGCTACACCGACTGCCTCGAGTTGATGTTATAACAAATTGCGACTGTGGGCCTATACATGTACATGCGCTCGAGTTGTTCGCATTGGGTATGTATGGCTGGTGTTAAGGTATGTATATCTGGTGCTTGCGTGGTGTCTTAGCAACTGGAGCTTTAGGCAGCTACACTCGATTTCGTCAGTTCGTCGTCATGTTTAGTTAGCGTTTAGTCCAAGGGACGAACGGCCATTCGAGAGACGAGAACAGAGAGCACACTGTAGCGGACGCTCAGCGACTCTATCGGCGGCATGCGCTCCATTGCATGCGTAGCCCAGCGCTCACTTTCGATTTTGCATCGACACAAACACATCAAGCAGGGTACTCATCGCAGTCCAAAACTCCACTCCATCAATGTCTATGACGCAGTCGACAGCGTCGCTTGATAAGAGCAGCAGACATGGTGATCTCGCCGACAGCGAGTTTTATCGCATCGAGACTCCGCGAACTGGTGGCAAGGCGGAGGTCGTGAGTGGCAGCACGAAGAACATCGGCACGAGTGTGTCGCGCGAGAGCAGTGGCGACAAGCACACACTCAGCTTTGGTGGCGACAGCACCGCTGGCGGTGACGACGAGCCACCAACCAGCTTTCACTTCACGCAGCTCTACCGCTATGCGACTGCGTACGACTATGTGCTGCTTGCG